>CAUDNR010004549.1:28056-45540 GCA_958430865.1 Entrophospora sp. SA101 | reverse complement strand
TGGGTCAACTGATCATTACAAATAATAATTAATAATTTAAAGTAAATATTTACATCAGCTGAACAAGTTCTTGAAATGTAAATATAGAAATATGAATATGAGTAATTGTGCATGTGATACTGCGCAATGTGTGGCACAGTATTTCACAAAATATAACGTTAAAAATAAAAAATAAAAATGATTTGATTTTCACGTGACTTCCGCAGTAATTTGGTTTGGTTGGGTCGGCAACGTGGGACCTCTCTATCGGTCCTCATTTTACTATCTCACAATATGTTAGTTCCCCGTGATCTATAATTTACTATATATATATTTTACAATGCACATGTTGAAAGAATATTTTCGCAAACAAATCTCATAAAAAACAAATTGGGAAACAAAATGCATGTAGATACATTAGATAGTATTTAATGATTTTAAAAAATTTTATTAAAATAATTAATAAATAAAAAATTTTTTTGGTGATTAACAAAATATGTGCATTTTTTATCTAACACAAACCCGCACTCAATTTCCTACACTGTTAATTAGTACATTCATTATATCGAAAAAATTTACTATATAAAAATGTAGCCCAGTTCTGAGCCTCAATCTGTTAAATTGAGATTTTTATTAGACATCCAGTAAACCAAAATCTGCTAAATCAAAATTCACTGTGTGTATTTATTTGATACTATTAAAAATGTTTATATTCTTTTTCTTCAAGATACAATCATAAATGTGAAATTAAAAAGTTAATTGACACTAGAAAGTGATGATATGAGTGAGAATATAGCTTCATTATTAGTTAATCCATTCACAAGGGTGAGCAACTCTAGAAGTTTAAAATGTCAATTTTTGCTTTATTCTCATTAATTATTAATTTTTGTTTCTTATGTTCTTGCCTACAGCTCCCCATTGGAACAGTATATGTGCATATTATCTAAATTATTGATTTTTTGATATCTCTTCCTTAAAGCAAGGTTCCACATGAGCCAGCTCACAAGTCAAGTAACTTACTAAGCTCACAAGCTGAATAAGTTATCTGGCTCACAAGTCAGCTTGTGAGAAGCTTTACTATTATGTGACCACTTAAGCCCAGTTCCATTTGAATTACTTCCATCTGATGAAAATAACAACAATCATGAAATTGATAATAGCAAAGATGATAATAATAATAATAATAAATATGATGAAATTGATAACAGCAAATGTGATGATAATAATAATGACGTGGAAGGTCTCCCTTTGTTTGAAGAACAGAAAGCCTTTTTTCTCAGAATGAACAATAAATGGATTTTACCAACCTGGTATAATAGACTTGTTTGTAAATATGAAAGCTTGGTTTTACAATGAAGGAACTTGTTATATTTGTTATGATTTTGGTAATAAAGTAGTTTGTCAGATAAGGGATTCATAGCAAAGTGACTGATAGAATAATCCAAAATAGCAAGGCTTATGAAAATTGTAAGAGAAAATTTAAACAATTACCAAAATGCAACAAATGTGGTAGATTAAAAACTAGAATGGATATTATTCTTATATTTGTGCTTACATTAGGCACAAAGAGAATATAGAAAAAAAGGAACTCCCTGTTTTTACTTCATGAAAGGAAACCAAATGCTTTTTATGAAAGACAAGTAAATGGTCTGAGATCAACTAACTGAGGAAGTGGATACTCATTTAGAAGTCCTAGAGACTGACATAAAAGACAAAAACAAGAGTTATTAGATAGAATAAAGGAATTAGAAGCTGAAGTAGAAAGATTAAAAAAATCAACTCCTCAAGAGTTAATAAAAGGGATTAACAAGCCACAAATTACAACAACAAAATGATCAATCAATTGGTCAAATTGAAGCTAAAAATGACCTTGATTGAAAATAAGAATGTAATTTAGAAAAGATTTTCCTCTATATTCATTCCAACTGCCAAAAAAAATGAAAAAACAGTTGTGCATAATTCACAGCTATGAATAATCAAAATGTTGTTAAACAAATTGGTTAAACTTCAGCCACACCAGCCTCTTATTTATGTCACATGATAAAATGTTTACTTTGGTTGCAGCATACATATGATAACAAAAATCAAAATTACAGTTTATATTATTTTTTTATACATCATCTTTTTAAATTTTTGTTTGTATGGTTATGACTATGATTATTATTAATATATTATTATTTTTAAGAGCAAGAAGGGAATAAACCTTATATTTTTTACCTTATTATTAAGCTGTGAGTCTAACATGAGATTCATCAACAGTGCTATAAAGCAATCCATCTGAACACATTTGTTCAACAGCATTTCTAAATAGTTGTGGAAATATTTAAATATGCATAATAATAATAATTAATATATTAATACATAGTAATAAATATGCTTACACAACAATCATATCAGATCCATGTTTGTTTGATAAAGCATTTGCCATTTGACTAATATTAGTTCCAGCATCATTATTATCATTAGTAACAAAAGCAATTATGTCCTTGTATAATGGATTTTTTAAGTTCTGTGTATTAATTGTAAAATTATTAACTCCTTGACTATAATTTTCTCTCAGGAATGTACGAGTTCCCTGAAATATATATACATATATATTAGTATATACAGAAGATTATTGGAAACTTTATTTCAAATCCAATAGAATATTCCAAGCCCATAAAAAAATAGAAGGATAAATATTTACCACATTTTTTATAAAGTATAAATGATCAAAGACAACATGACCAATATGAGAACTGATCTCATTGAAATCAGTAACAGGTTTTATTTTTACAGCTACCACATATCGTTCCTTGTTAAGAACTTTTAGATTTCCAAATACAGTAACATATGTGTTTTCCCTACAAATATAAATATGTTAATTAATTAGTTGAAATATATGATGTATGTATGTATGTATGTATGCATATAATTTTTATTCTTACTTAATATCATCATTTTTTGCATTTGCTTCATCAGTACTATCCTGCCAAATCTTCACAGAAATCAGTCCAGTACCATCCTCCATTATGTATTCAGTATTAGAAAAACGAGAGGAAACACTAGTAATCACTGCTATAAACGTAATCTGTATCAAAATCATAACATTTTTTTTATTAATAAAATATAAAAATATAAAAAATATGAAAAATCAATAAATAGAATGAAAATGATTTCATACTTACATATCCAATTTCGTGTCCATCTAATTTAATTACACTATTATCATCGCTTACTTCTGCTTGATCTAATTGTTTGATTGTAACATGTCTAAGTGAGTGGGAAGCTTTGTTATATGCCTATATATATATATACATATGCACAAAGAAAACAATTATGAATTAAAAAATAGATTTTATTTATTGTAAAACAATTTATTATATTTATTCTTTTAAAGCTAACTTGTGATGATGTTTCATCAAGCGCGCCATATGATTCATAATCCGAAGGATTAGAGTTTGTGCTACTGCTAGAAATTCTATTGGGGTTATTGGTGGAATTAAACTCTGGAAAACCTAAATAAACACTTGTTATCAAAATATCTCAGACACTTAAAATAATAATATTGTTTTGGCAGTTTTTGAAATCATTACCTGACATTTTTGATTTCTTGAAGGAAACTCGTGTTATTTCTTTTATTTATCTTTTTTATTTTTATGGCACTCCTTTGTTACACGACTAGGACTGATCAGAAGATTCTCAAACAGGTTATTTTTCCTAAATTATTAAGTAGGTCGGACATTGATCTTTTTTTAAACATTTCGGAAGCTATTTTATTTTAGTAATAAAGTTGATTCATGTTGATTTTTTTATACGAAAAAGAAAATCTATATATTATCTAAGAATAAAAAGATATGAATTTATACCATTAATGGTATTATTGGAAGAAAAATAGATTTTGCTTTTTAACAATGATATTACAAAAGAAATCACAAAGAATAATCAACAATGAAGGCAAACTTTTTTTTTATTTGGCAAAAAAAAACTCTATAGCCTAAAAGTTTTGATATATTTGCTATAATTTCCCTTGGTTTCATGTTTGTATCTCTTTAGTTGAAGGTTCTGATAGAATTTTTATTTTATATAGTTTTTATATATATATTTTTATTTATTTAAAAAAAAAGTTCGTTATCGATTGACATTATGTTACATCACTTAATTTTGATTTAATTACATAAATTTTTATTTCACATACGGCAATACTAATTAATTCTTGTCATTAGCATTTCAAAAGTAAAACTTTTTGGATAATTCACACACAGAAATAAATGTAATTATCAAGGCGTTAATAAAGTGTACTGATTTAAAATCAAAATGGTTAGTAATTCTGCATATGGTTGATTTTACTTTGAATATTGTATCACTCTTACTGAATATATTCATCCCCCAACCAGTAAAGGTACCAACTACAAAAATGGATGAAGACGTGATGTAAGGTTTTTTATCAAAATATGGTATGGATATTTCAGAATGGGAGTTTGCAACATAATTCCAAGCCTGTCAAAGTCATTGTGATCATTGTAGATCGGCTAGATAAGTCAAACCATACTTAATCAACTGTTAAGTCTTAAATTGTCTGGTAAACAAGCTGATAAAATTAATGCTCCTTGTATACAAATTACTGGCACTAATGGTGAAGATCTAATTGAAGGTTTTTATGTAGTATTCCAGGACACAAATCTGACGTCAGTAGGTCACAATATATATATATATTGTGACTACTTACATTAGACTGTTACCTACCTATGTGGCCTAATCCGCTTTTTTGGCCACGTGCGAACTATCATCAGGATAACGACATGGTCAATTTTCATCATCAGGCTACATGCAAACTATTGGACACACTTGAGTGTGGCTCATTCCAAATTTTTGGCCACATAGATGGGATAGTCTGGGATTTCGAATGTGTCCCATTTTTATTTTTGGCCAAGTTGATTAGGCAGTAAAAAAAATAGCACCATATACGACCCGACAATGCATTCACTTGTATGGCGGCGTCACTCGATTGCGAGTTAATGAGATATAGTTATTTTGCATTTTCAACAACAGTCAAGTGAGGTGAATTTTGCATTTTTGGCCATATTTATGTTGTCATTTGGTGTTAAATCGGGCGTTTAATTGACGGTAAAAATATGTATTCATGCCCGCATTCAGGCTCCAAGATGTAACAAATGTGACTATCGTGAACCATGGTTCACAATCGACTTTATGTAGCATTTCAGGAAAAGCAATATAGAAAGCGGAATGTAACTCGATTTTCTGTGCCGTTTTCGTCCAAGAACAATTGTTTGCAATATGTATTTTGCTTTGTGCATTGCATTCGAATGCAAGGATGAGGCACATAGTGCCGAATTGATATCCCACTTGGTGATTTTTTCTTACTACTTCCTTATATTATTCTACCTTTGCATATCACTTTTTCTATACCCAATCATATCTAATTGTTGTTATCCAAATGTACAATTTTTATAATATATATCTTTCCGTATTGGTTATACTTTTGACTATCACCAATTATGTTTTCACGCCCTGGAACACTTTTTTGCATGGTTGGTATTACCTCTCCATGTCAAAAAATTGAACCATACTTTTGCGTATTACTGGATCGAAAAATTTTACATATCACTTTTTCGTATCTTACTTTTGCCGTATCACCATATAAAAAATAATGATTTATAACTATTAATATATATATATTTGATTTTTTACTAATGCCAATTAATAATTTTTCGTTTGAATATTCTCTCAATGCATCATCTTCAACTATTACATAATAATAGTTGGTGTTGGGAATATTAAATTTGCTTATTAAGACAGTTTAGTATGGTCAACTCCTCCAATAAATAAGGACATACTTTTAGTTTCGGCTTTTCATGACATTTTAATCACTTTGAAAAAAACCAAAAAACTGAAACAATTTAATTAAAGGCAATCTTTTACAATTGAGAATTTCAAGTTTAAATGAATAAATGGTAGCAAATGCTGCATAATAAATAGGATAAATAATATTTGTATAATATATTCAATCCGCATATACTGATTTTATTTACGGATTATATGTTAATTTACGCGTATAAGAACAAACAAATTGGATGAAAATGAATAAAATGACAAATAATACTCTCTAAGCTTAATCTTAGTAGCTGCGACACCAGCGTGGATAGTGCGACTATATTTTAATTTTGAGAATTAAGTTAATTAAGTGAATCCTATATCATGTCTGTACATATCTGGTGTGGATGAATGGATAAGTAGAAGGACAATGGTAAGACACATTTGAAGGTGCTGGTGAAGGTAATGAAATCTGATTTTGTTCGGGTATATTTAAAGAAGAAATTATGATTTGATTATAACAATAAAAACTTTTGTTTTTTTTTTTTGCATTGTCTATTTGTTTGTCTATCTAATATTATTTATCGTTATTTATAATTAATTATTAACAGTTTGTGATAAAACACAAAATAATAATATACAATCAATTAAAAATAACATATCTTATAATTATACAACTACTCCAACAATGCTTTTTGTATCTGGATTAATCACATTTCTCATAAAAAACCTCGCTTACAATTTATTTGTTGTGTCATTTAATATATGGTTTAAAAACAAGAAAAAAATACAGTAGTGAAATAGTGATATATATTATACACGTGGTTGTTAAGTCAGGGAACTCAATCAAAATTAAGCATCTATTATATTTAACACATTAATAACAATACTTAAATAAACAATGAAATAAAATAGATAATCAATCTTACGACATAGTTCACTATAATAATAAGGGTTGATCAAGAAATAAAACTTTTAAATATTAGTTTCATCGAGCTAGTAGACAATTTTCATTTGACCTTAACACTGAAAACCCAATTAGGAACGATTTTTTATTTAAATTTTTCTAGAATTTTATTGTTATTCTACAAAAACAAATAATAATACTTTTAACAATATTTTAAATTCATTCTTCCAATCCAAGGTTGAAACCAATAATGAAAATGTTATATAGAGAACCATTATCATTTGTGTAGATACTAAAAAAGGAAATCAATTTACTACGAAATTTTTTACTTTTTCATCGATTTATTTTGGTGCCACTATAATTAATTGTGAATGTTGTTGATACTAAATTTGGTCTCCATTTGCGTAAATTATTATTATTTTATATCATTACAATGATTATAATCACAAATTCATTCAATAATGACAATTATAACGATAGTGACAATTAATGAATTCATTTTTTTAATCAAAAATATTTAATATATAACGACTATGTAAAATGTCAAGATAAAAATACTTCAAAATACTTTTAATTGTTAAAAAGAGAAAAAAATTAATAAACTATGTCAAACGTAATTAATTATTATTATTTTATTATTAATATTAATATCGTTATCATTGTCATTCATATTATTAAATTTAAACATATTTTAGGTAATACTTACTATTGATAATCCAAAATATCCATTGATTGATGATCCTAATCTGAGTAAGGCAGATAGACAATTTAATATTTACCAATATATTTGGCAAGGTTATTCCTCTTCTATTGATGAATCGGCTTTGGATGGTGCAAAAATTCTTGATGTTGGGTAATTAATAGTTTCTGATCAATAATTAATAAATTAGTAAAGCGCAGAAAAAAATTCTTAATCATTTGATTCGATAATTAGGTCTATGGGAGATCTATGGGCAGCACATATAAAAAAAGAACATCCTTCAGCCGATTTCACGATCCTTAACATACCTGATTTTCCCACTGATCCCTCAACTGCAACATTCGAGGAAGCTAAAGCCGTTCTAAAGGGATTGCCATATAATGAAAATACTTTTGATCTTGTTCATCAAAGACTTAGAGCCAACGATACATTTACTGAACAACAATTAAAAGACAAAGTCATAAACGATTATATTAGGGTCCTTAAACCCGGTGGTTGGATCGAAATCACGGTATTTATTTTAATATCTTTTTATCAAATACATATTAATATATGCTTTTTATATAATGTTTGCTTGTTCATTTTAATTATCAGGATTTTGACCAAGAAATTTTCAATCCTGGAGAAGCTTATAAAAAAATTCAAAAAGCCAGTAAGTTTACTCATTTGTTATAAATATTTTATGTTTTATATATTTATTTTATTTTTCCAATTTACTTATTTATTTATAAATTTGTAAATTTATAGCACATGATGCTCTTATTCAAGGAGGGTTCAATCCTACCTCAAGTTCATTTCTTACCAAATTTATTGAATCACACAAGGATTTGACCAATTTTAAGTTCATAGAACGTAAATATCCGGTTGGTAAATGGGGCGGCGTTCTTGGTAAAGTGGTAAGTTAATATGTTCTTTTCTAATTCTATTTTGTGATCTGGGTAATACTGATCTATTAACATTAACATTATCATCATCACGACTCACGTCTTTTAGATAATTAAGCAATGGGAGGTGATTTACAAAGATTATGCTCCAGTTATGAAGAGTGCATTGAATTGCTCTGATGAAGAATATTCTGATTTGTTAACAAAATTTATCAATGAAGTTGAAGAACATAAATCATATTGGGTAATTTATAAAATTATTGCTCAAAAAAAAAAATAAAAAAATAATCCAATATTTAAGTAAAAGACTTTCTTTTGTATTCTCGTTATATTATTGTTTGTTTATTATTTTAATAAAAAAAGATATTTAAGGTTATAAATTTAAACCTGTGGTTTGGTTTGTTTGATTGATAAAATTATTAACGTTAAATTTTTTAAACGTTAAATTAAGAATTAATGAAAAGTCATGTCTTTGTTCAGTTTATTACAAAAACCTTGTAAATCTTGACCTAAGAAATACAAATAATTGCATAAAAAAATACGAACCTTTCTTATATATATTATGTATATTAGCTTTAGTTTTACAAACATATCATTTTCGTTTTTTAAGAATGGCATGTAAGGGTGCAAACATATTGACGAGTTGTAACCTATTGTTACGACATCTATATGACGTGAAAAGGTTGTAACCCTTGCAGCTAAATTCTGAATGGCCATATGCTGTATTTTGTGCCATATGCCGTATGTGTCATATGTTGTGCCGTATGTTATGCCATGTGCCATATGTTTGTGCCGTATGCAAACGTAAATGCTGCGTGCTGTACGTTGTGCCATATGCCATACGTTATGTCAATATTCTGTACGAAAATAATTAACACAAATTTTAATCACATCATATATAGAAAAAAACAATCTTATTAATTATCTGTATTATTATCATTATTTTCTAAAAAAGTATTTATTAATAATTCAGGATCATAGTCCAAATTATGAGAACTATTTATATTAGTATCATTTTCATTTACTTCATTATTATTATTAAAAAAATTAAAATCAATAATGTCTCCAATTATTAAGGTGTTTCTTGTCTGAATTGAATTATCATTTGAATTAACATTATTTAAATAATCATTTTCTGATTCTAAACTCATTAAAGTACCAACTGATGAATCATTTGCTACATTTCTTAATTTATTGCTAGTTGATGTTTTTTGTTTTTTTATAGGTGAACAAGGAGGTTGGGGAGGAGGACTTTTCATAAAAGATATGTTCATTATTCTCTGCATCAGAAATTACATTGATAATGGTGGTCAAATTTTGTACTTGTTCATTCATTGATAAAATAATGTTCAAATTAATTATCAATATTAATAGATGATGATGATGATATGATGATGATTCTTTTATTATTGGAGAAGTATATATATAATGAAAAAAACATTGAATGATTAATCATCAAAAACAATGTTTTTTATTATCTGAGTCATATAGACTTGGGATATTTTATTCTTAAAAAACCGGTTGATAAATTTTTTGATGTGACATAAGCTAGGGTTACGGCATTCGACACATGATACGGCATATGGAAAGTGACGCATTTCCGTGTTTATGCTCTACTAATGTCGTAACCCTCAAGTGTTCATATGCTTGCACCCTTATTGGCATGTATTTAAAAAACGATCTTATTTTTTTTAAAAAAAAAAGTATACATGTGTTGTGATTCACGACTCAGCTGCAATAATTTAAAAAAATTTGTTTTCTGTTACACCAAAATAAAATAAACAATAATCACATTTGTTACATCTCGGAGTTTGAATTTGGGGTGTATAACTCCTTCGAGACATGATTGAGTTTGCTTTGTAAAAAATGTGTTCTTCTTGATAATACTTGTGCAGAAAAAAGTTGTGATGAGATCTTTTTAAATTCAAGTCATATCCATGTAACTTGAAAAAAAATTTATATGGAAGACAATTTCGAAGTCGTAAGAAGTATCTATTCCCAAGTGTAGTCCTCCACTTCAAGTGAAGTTTATTTTTAAGTGTAGTTTTCCACTATTTCCCTTCATTTAAAAATAATGTCTCGCTTGAAGTTCCTCACTCACTTGAGAAAGATGTTTCTTCTTTTCTCTGTACATACCTACCTTATGCGTATAAATTTATTTATTAAATATAACTTATTAACGATTAGAGTGTTGTTCAAATCCAGCATTATCCATTTTTGCGGGAGGTTCCGATCATACTGAAGAATGGATGAGTTCCGAACTACAATTAATTTTAATTTAGATTTGCACATATCCACTTCCATAATTATGCCGAGGCTGAATCCTTTTATTATAGGTACAACAATCGTAGCTATCATGATAACCAAGGAAATACAATTACATTTTCAGCTGCTACGTACTACAGAACTAATAGATCAGTAAACTACATACATTATAATAATATTGTTGGTAATAACAACAATGGTAATAACAATCTTGATGATAATAATAGCAGTAGTGTCAATGACAACAATAGTATCAGTACTGATAATAATGATATTAGTAGTAGAGCTGGTGCAGATGATAAAAACGTGGTGATTTCGATAACGGGTATTATTAGTATTGTTATATAAAACCAAGTATATTTTTTTGTATATTTTTTATTATATACAGTATATGTTTATTTCGTTTATATATTTATATTTGTTTTTTTTTTCTTGTATATTAAAAAAGGTGGTGTTGGTGATTATTGATCTACAGTATTACTCGTAATTGAAAGTTGTGGCAAAAGAAAAATGGTTAAAATACCTTACAAAACGTTAGAAAAACTCATCGAAAGCACGCCAAGAAGAATTGAGACATGCATTTCTAATGACAGGTGGCCCATTAGATATTAGTCAAAAAAAAATATTCGTTTTTTTTTTAATAATAAAAAATACCGGAAATACAAAAAACATCAAATTTTATATGAAAACGAATAAGAATCTAGGCTATCTAATGTTAAAATTTTATGTATTCTTATTATGTAGCATTTTGCATAATTAACAAAAAACATCGTTCACAAACTTTTGTCCGGGTAGTGTATTTTATTTTGCATAATCGATTCTTCGAAATTTTGCTGTAGCGTATTATTTGATCTAATAAAATCTATTTGAATCCAATAAAACAAATAAGCAAAGGATATATTTATTATTTATCAATAAAGAAACTTTAAAGTATATAAATATGATTGTTTTTGGACTGAATGATGTATCAAAAAAAAATTTGCAATGTTAAAATCGTTAAACTTTATACATTTAATAATATTATTTTGAATAAATTCTTTAAAAAAAATGCTGTTTAAATTGACTACTACTTGTGTGATCGATTCAATCATTAACACCAGAGGAGCAAAATTATTTATTTAGCAATAAAAGCTATTTGTTTGTTTGTTAATATTAATGCATGGTTTCTATTCGTAATACAAATTTAGCTTTATTTGCTTTTATTTGAATTATTATTACTCGTTTTATTTGTTTTTATTTGTTTTATTATTCGAATTATTACTCGTTTATTCATTCGTTTTGTTCGAATTATTTTCCTAACTACTACTCAAGATTACGATATTATTTTAATACAAAGAGCTTTAGAAATAGTTAACCAATAACTTAATTACAATATAAAAGAACTATTAGTTTATTAAATTAAGCCAATAATTAACTAAAAAACAGGATTAATTTTAAAAGAATACCTGATAAATATTGTGATTTCATAGGCTTTTAGATTATATGATAAAAATACTAGGAATATTATTAACTTATCAGTATGCCTTATTTTTTTAAGATATCTACGAATTGATACCCCATTACCTAATTTGGCATCATTTCAACCAGTAAAAGCGAATGAATAGATAACATATAAGCAAAGAAAGATGGGACCCTAAATTAGCACAAAAGAATTTTAAATCATGCACAAACATAACAGCATTTTATTGTATATAATTAATTGTATATCTTTAATAAAACAAACATGACTTAGCTATTTAATCATTTCCTTGTATGTGAATGCCTCCATCCATCAAATATTCATGATTATTATCCAATACATTTGATGTTATAATTGACATAACAAACAATTGCATCACCCAAGTAATGATAATACCAAGGCCATACATAAATACAACTTTTAATAATGTGTGTCTACCCAGATCTCTAGTTTCACAAAATAAATTATTTTTCCTGATTATCAATTATAGTTTTTTATGAATAATAAATCTGATGTAAATTGCAAGTGTCAGATTTAATTAAATTTTCCTGTCACAAACATGTGGGTTAGGTGCTATCAGCACACCCCATAACCATGGGATTTTTCCTTCACAGGTGAGGGTACCCAATGTTGGTAGGCTTTGGAAAAAACTTCCCTTATCTTCCTCTCAGACCAGGCTTGGCTGTTACCATATGGGCATTGATCACCTGATAGCTAATACTAATGTTTGTGCGATACTTGCTTTGTGTTATAGTCCTCTCACTAAAATAAAGTTTGTGTCTGCAACCTAGGTTGCTGTCTATCTTAATCTACAGAACAGGTAACTAATTGTGCAAAAACCTATTCAGTCCCTACCTAAAATTATAAATTGGTTAGTATTAAAGAAACAGCCTTTCTCTTAACATCAGAGCCTAATTCCAATTTCAGGACTATCAACCCTGTTCTGAATTGTGACCTCATGTGCTTGAAATAAGTTACAAATTCTTGCTGCCTTGATGGATCTGGATGTTTATGCACACCTAATATCACAACTCTTCAAAATACAACTTGGTCACAGATCCATCCTTACCCTAGAGGTAGAATCGTTGCAGGCAACTTTCAGCCAGAATGCTAGCAGCCTCCTCTGGTCTGGGTACAGTGAGAAAGATTAGTGAAAGTGTCAGACAATTGATGCATTTTCAATATATCCCAGGGCTAATCCCCCCCCTGAAATTTAACAACATTGTATCATTAGAGCCATGACATAGTCAGATTAGCCTTTGTACAATGCAAAGAATGTGAAAGAATGTCTGTAAAGTGTTAAAGGTAGCATGCATGCCTCAACATCTGCTAATTTCCTGATAATCAAACATTGCATATTGAAATGTTTCTTCTGCAACAGTCAGTTATGCTGCCCTGACATCTTGTAATTATATATATATTTATATATATTATTTATATATATATATATAGTGTAAGGGGTCCATTTGTAAATAAAATGCAATATGCACCTTCTGACAAGGCCACACAGGAAAAAACCAATAAAATTGCAAGGAATTTATTCAGTCCACATCTTATCTGGATAAATTTCTTGGCTGATCGTTTCCAAGCCTTTCATTATAGAAGTACTGAATTAGTACAACTTTATATCAGACTTTTTCTAAAAACATTAAATGCATCCAGCACTTTGAGGTAATTATCTATTGTTTTGTGTTTGGGTATTGATAATAATATAAAAAAGTACTAATTTACTTTGTTATAATAGCAATCATACTCTATCACTTGAAGGAAGACTACAAATTCTTATTAACGGGTTTAAATTAATACAATCTCATCAATTGGAGGCATCAACTGAATATATTTTTCGTAGAAGCCTTTTTGGTTCAGCTTTTAATTGGTTTTCTTTGCCACCAAGGTTTGTTGATCTTAATGATATTTATATTAAATAAATTTTTGTTAAATAAAAAATTTTTACTAAAAAAAAAATAGATGGCCTTATGGTGGTAATAAAAGATGCATGATTATAGAGTATAAACTTTTAATTGAATTATACAAATTGGTGGAGATTGATAAACCTGAATTAAATGAAATTTTATCAGCTATACCAAAAAAATATTTACAATACAATTTATCAAATATCTCAACCTCTCTGATAGTAAATGGTGGTAAGATTATATGATTTTTTGATTAATAAGATCAAGTAGATTATTTTGAATTGTTGATGTTGATTATTGAGTATTTTTGTAATTTTATTACTTATACCATTTATTTTTACAGACAAAACTAAAGATGAAATACTGAAAATATTTTCAAAATCTAAGAAACTTTTACTTGTACTGCTTGAAAGTGAAATTGCTAATTTTGCAACTTGGATAAATCCATTAAATATTCCAAGCACTAATAAAGAATCAACTTCACCTAATGTTCTTTCAGACGTATTTATTAAATACATTAAAATTTTATTTATGAAAATTTAAATTTTTAGCATTTAATTGAATAATAATAATAACAATTATATTGTTACTGAATTATTTAAGGATTCTTGGCAAGATGTTGTCCAACATGCATGGTCAATTTCACCACGATTAGCGATCCAATTGGCCAATCGTTTCAAGCAAGTTGTGATTCAATCAGAATTACAAAAGATAATGACAAGTAAAATTATTGAAGCAGTCAATATATCTGAAGCATTGCCTTTATTGCTTGGTGATAAATTGAACCAGAATGTTCTACCACAATTAAAAGTAAGTTGAAATAAGATTTTTTAAAAAAAAAATTTATAATAGGAAATATCTTAATATGATTTTTATAAAAATTACAAATAGTACTTATTATATTGGGCACCTGTTCCCCCAATTACGGCAATCACATATTTTTCACCTGCTTTTAACAACAATCCCTTAATATTGCAATATGCAATGCGGGCTTTAGAGTATCATCCAGTTGATGTAGTATTTTTTTATATACCACAAATTGTACAAGCATTACGAAATGATTTTTTAGGTTAGTTCTTTTTTAATTAATTATTAACTAGATTAATTTCTTTTTTCATGATAAGACAAATATAATTTTAAATATACATCAGGGTATGTTGAGAGGTTTATATTGGGAGCTGCAAAAATATCACAATTGTTTGCACATCAAATAATTTGGAACATGAATGCAAACATGTATAAAGACGATGAATCAAATATTGTTAAGTTTTGAATTAATATATTTTACAGACATATATATATTCTCTTATACTATATTAATATTTATTTACTAAATTATAGCCAGATTCAATAAAACCAACATTAGAACGTATTATAAAAAACATTACTGATTCTTTATCTGGTAAAGATAAAGAATTTTATGAACGTGAATTTACTTTCTTCAATAATGTAACATCAATATCAGGGAAATTAAAACCATTTATTAAAAAATCCAAGCCCGAAAAAAAGGTAATTTCAACTGTATCAATTTAATTATATTTAATTATGACTTATAAACTTTTTTTATTTTAGAAAAAGATTGATGAAGAAATGGCCAAGATTAAGGTAGACGTAGGTGTATATTTACCAAGTAATCCAGAAGGAAAAGTAATTGGTATTGATTACACATCAGGACGACCATTGCAAAGTCATGCAAAGGTTAAGACAATTTTCAAAATTTTTGAATTAACATTATTTTCAAATTAAATATTTAAATAAATATATTATATCTTGTATAGGCACCGTTTATGGCAACATTCAAAATCAGAAAAACAAGACATGATTCAGAGGAAGTTAAGGAAGCATTAATTCATACTGACAGCAAAAATGAAGAACAAACAATAGATGTCTGGCAATCGGCCATTTTTAAAGTTGGTGATGATTGTAGACAAGATGTGTTGGCTTTACAGTTAATAGCCATATTTAAAAACATATTTACAAGTGTAGGACTAGATTTATATCTTTTTCCATACAGAGTTGTTGCAACAGCTCCAGGGGTAAATAAGTTATTATTATATGGGTTTTTTTATAAAATTAAACTTTTTTTCATTGTATTAAAAAATATTGAAATTATTTTTAGTGTGGAGTTATTGATGTTATACCTAACTCAATATCAAGAGATCAATTAGGTCGAGAAAAGGTTAATAGCCTTTATGAGTAAGTTTTTCTTTTTATCAATCAATTATACAATATAAATAAATGATATTTTACCTTGAGATACTTACAACCTTTAATAAATAGTTATTTCCTTACTCGATATGGTGGTTTAGACTCTATTTCATTTCAAAAGGTAGTTAGGCTTATCAAATATGTTTGAGAATAATATCACATGTTTAACATTACTAATTAAATTTTAATAGGCAAGAAATTGTTTTATCCAAAGTGCAGCAGCCTATTCTGTTGTTTCATTTCTTTTGCAGATTAAAGATCGCCATAATGGAAATATAATGTTAGATGATGAAGGTCATATAATACATATTGGTAAGTGGTAGCTGATTCTGATTGGTAAATTATAATTTTTTAATTTAAGATAATTGAAGTTAAATCTTTTTTTTTTTTTGAGAAAAGATTTTGGATTTATCCTTGACATTGCACCAGGTGGTATTACATTTGAAAGTTCACCATTTAAACTTACAACAGAAATGATCCAAGTAATGGGTGGTGGTACAGAAGAACAACCATTTAAATGGTTTTCTGAATTATGTATTAAAGCATATTTGTCATCAAGGTCAAATATTTTTACTTAATAATTTTTTTTATATTCTTTTTTAATTTCTTACAATTTAACAATATTTTTGTTAATTCATTATTTACAGACCATATGCTGAACAGATAATGCAGTGTGTTGGCTTAATGCTTAGCTCAGGACTCCCTTGTTTTAGAGGTGAAACATTAAAAAGATTATGTGATAGATTCCAATTGGATCGAAATGAGCGTCGTGCTGCAGATTTCATGATTGAAAAGATCAATCAATCATTTGGAAATAAAAGAACAGTTTGGTATGATAGTTTCCAGAAAGCCACGAATGGTAAGTTATTAATAATCTATGAAAAAAAGTGAATAAATATTGAAATTTTGCCTAACCTTTTTTTAATACCTCCCCTTATAGGAATTCCATATTAATTATTTAGATGTAAACATTTTCTTATTGATTTTTTTAATATTAGAATTTCTTTTAATTTATTTATAAATTCAGACATTTTTCCTCCCCTGTTGAATCAGCTAGTTTGTTTAAATAATAAATAATAATTGTATCAACTTGATATCCTGTAAACCCCCATTTACATATAATTAATAATTCATCAGATAAATTTAAAGTTGATATTGTGTATTAATATTAATATTCAGTGCAAAAAAATCAGAATGTACGGAAAATTCCCTGAAAAATACATTCTATAATAATAATTCCTATAACATTTTCCCGAAAATTTCATGCTATTACTAATCTACGGTGCAGATCATCTATAATCATTAATTGCTTATAGTAACAATTGGTCAACTTCAAAATACTAAAACAAAAAAAA
>CAUDNR010004549.1:13964-24439 GCA_958430865.1 Entrophospora sp. SA101 | reverse complement strand
GTTTTTTAAAATCCGATGTGTGGATCACATAATATTTCAAAAATTTTAACTTTTGAGTATAGATGATCCGCACTGTAATTATAATACTAATACTAATTATAATACTAATACTAATTACTAAAATCCGAAATAGAATAGGAATATTTCAGAAATCAAAAGTGGTTTCATTAATAAACATATTAGAAGTATAGTCCTGAAGAAGATGTTATTTATTTTATTAGTTAATATCTGGAAGTATTTTAATTAAAGCTCCTCGCGAGTCAGCTCACGCGAAGTTTTAAATATAATTGAAATCAAAATGTGGAGTGACGTCTTCTACATTATATAGGTAATTATATTAACCTTCATAAGATTCTTTATCATAATAACAATAGACGATTGGTATATTTGTTTGCATAATTATTATTAATGTTAAATAGAAAAGGCAACGTAACTATTGAATATGAGAAAACTGTTATTAGACAATTTGGAAACACCAAAAACAATTCAATATGTAACATTTGTTTATTGGTATTGAAAATTACTTCAGGCTCAATATTTCCTTGCATGCAAAGGCTCATCCTGATGATATGATAATGCAATTGAATTCAATTATTATTTAATTAAAATGAAGATTGTCTCACGAATTCTTTACATATCATAGATGACTTAATAGTGCATTATTAAATTATAAGATATATGTTTTTATGCATCTAATACGGACATTTTCTGGTAGGCTTATCCTGTCATGGTGGAATAGAATAACCCTATATTAATATTAATATTAATATGAGACAAATTCTGACGGAAAATTCGCTAAATTCACTGTGATTATCATCAGTTAAATTCCTTCCAGAATCTTGAAAGATGGAAAAGAGTTCCAGAAGCATTTCGAATATTAATTGAACTGAACACAAAGGGAAATACTGCCAACCAAAATCGAAAACATTATATGCCATCGATGCTTTTCATATCGGGTCAATTTCAACACACTTTTTCAAATGACAGTATCGAGCAATCACCCGATTAAAGCACATGGTTTTGAAAAAGTTATGAATATTGGAACAAGCCGTGACCTTTACGAATTCTACTTTGTTGTTCCATCTGTGATTTCGCCAAACAAAAGTATGTTAATCTAGATGATATAAATAGGAAGAAACTAGGGCGTCTTTCCCAGATAACTCGGTACGTTTTGGAAATGCCGTCGTACTTGCAATGCATAATGTAAAAAGCATTTGCTAAAGGGACAAAAAATTTGTAATAATAAAATTGAAACAAATAAAATTTTCGCACAAACTGAGTTTTTTGATATTTTTAACTATGTGCATGAGTGACTTGTGTACTGGACATTACGGAATGTCAGCGATTAACTTCAATAAATATCTTGACCAAGTCTATGAAAAGTAAAGTGGTTGTACGATTGAGAATTACAATTATAAATTTCAAGTTGAAAAGTTCTAATTATATAAAGGATCAAAACGTGTGTTTGAAGAGGCATTGAGAGTACTGAAATTATGACCGAGAATTTATTGAAATATTGAGTGAATTGACGAATCAAAGTCATCAAAGTTGTAAATATTTATTTAATTGTCCTTCCGAAGCATTAGACGAATTGGTTAATGTGTATGTCTAACTGGTGGTGCTTATGGTATTCGATTAACTGGTAAGATAATTATAAGAATAATAATTTGATAATTTATTTTTTTCGTGATAAATAAGATCAGATAGAATATTTTATTCAGGAAATTATTACAAGAAAATTTCCAATATCACAGAAAAGAAATAGAAGCCTCAATATTTGCTACCAGGCCTGGAGGTGGATAATTTGATCCGAGTATAATTTCAAATTATACGTTATACATTATTTTTATTTTTATAAATATATAAATTTATTATTATTTATTATAATTATTATTTTCTAATGGGCTGTTCCTCAGTTCTTCGAGAGTAGGCTACAGACGAAACGTATCCTTTTATTAATTTCTTGGTGTAGTTTTTTATAAAGTGAAAATAAAGTTCAATTCAATTAAGCCAAAAGTAGTAGTAGGTTGTTTCTAAAGTCGATTCATACTAAATATATATAAAAAAAGGACAATATCTTGTAAACAGTTTGATAGGAACATAATATACTAAAGAGCTTGGTGTAGTTGAATGTAGATAATTAAAAATTGAAAAAAAATCATTAGGATTGAAATTAACAATCAAATTTATTTGATCAAATAGCCATTAATTATTAGCAATTAACGAATGCTAATGGCTAATAGAAATTAGCCAATAGTAAATAATAGTAATAGAATAAAAATGTTTCTAATAAATTTCCTAATCTTCAACAACTGTAAACAAAGAGAGGTTTTCAATGATTTACTCGTACCTTAATTATTTAATTGTCATCTATATTAGGTAAATTTGAAATAATGTCACAAATAGATTTCCAATCTGCTAAATCCACATTATCGGTAGCATTAACACAAGCAATAAGGTCTTCATCAATGTTACTTGCATCGAATGGGAATGTATCGATTGATCCTATTAATGATTCAATGTTATTCTCAATTGATGACAAGTCATTAACTTCATTTTGAGACATGTATGTATGTGTTTGTTGTGGTTCTGCTACTAATTGGAATGGATCTATCGGCCCTACTAATGATTCAATTGGCAATATATTGTCAATATCATTCTGAGATACGTGTGGTTGAGTTTGTTGTGATTCTGTTACTATTATTGTTTTGTTATTTTCAGGTGATTTTTTTTCAGATGGTTCCTTTTCAGCTTTTATAGCTTGTTTTTTATATGTAGACATCTTTTCATGTCGATAGATACCATTTACAAAACAGTCTCGAAATTCTGGTAGTATAGTCCAATAACCGCCTTTTCTACCATTTCTGACATTTGATTCTTTTACAAATACACTATGCAATGAAAGATTATGTCTAATTGAATTCTATTATTTTTTTAAATAAAATAGTTGTAAAATTTATTATTTATTCTTGGCCAATATATATATACACGTAATACATCATTAGTTTCATGATTAAATTACCATCCAGCCTTTATGATCCTTCTTATAGTATGGGTATCGATACGTTATCCATGTATAAATTTCACCTAATGTCATTTTTTTACTTGAACAAGATAAGATAGCTTGACCTATCAATGATGCGTATGTAAATGGCGGTTTAATGGTTGGATCAGATGATGAATTGTTAAAATCTAAATCTGAAAAGTTTCTCTTTTAAAAATATTGTTTGATAAAAAATTTTTTCCTGTTAATTAAATTTAATTCTAAAAATGAATAATATCAATTAATATTAAAAGTAAATACCTTATTATTGTGATTTAAAATGTCATGACTATTATTATTCAGTTCATCACAAACATTCCGATTTTGAAAAAAATCATTACCAAATGGTGTCTTTGTTTCTTTAACATTTTGTTTTTCTTGTGAATTGTTATTATATATACTAATATTGGTCTAAATAAAAAGGCAGAAAATTATAAAAAATCAATATCTAATATATAGTTAACATTGAGTAATCAGATAGTCACCTCAATAGGGAAATGAATATCTTCCAATATTATTGTCCCTTTTGAAGTGATATTTAATATTTTGTTAGGAATAGTTGCACAATTTTCCGTATTCTTTAATAAAATAAATAAAAAATTTTATTTTTATGTTTCAAAGATAACAATATCATTAGTAGATTATAAAACTACTACTTACATTGTTAGAAAGTTTACCAAGATTGACAATGTCAATAAGATTAAGATTAGAAATGCTACTGTTATTTATCAAAAATCTACCAGTTATTGTTTCATTTGATACTGAAGGAACTGAAGAAGGATTATAATACTGTTGAGCTTGGATTCTCGAAATGTTTTCCAGTTGAGCGTTAATTTTTTGGTGAATATTATTATTTACATTATTATTTTTATTAATCAAGAAGGGAAAGTTCTCCTTATCTAACATTGTTTAAATTAAAAATTTTTTGAGGATTATTACTGTATTAAAAAACCAATAAATTCTTTGAGATTATAAAGAAATCTTTATTTTTTTGGGGGGTATTAATAAAACAAAAAATCTTTTTAAAAAAAATTTACATTATTTCATTCAAAATTTGACGCGTTTTATTACATAGTTAACTGCGCCTGTTCCTAAAATCTTGTACATAACTTTAAAAAAACCAATTCAATTATTATTTTTCTATTATCATAAAATAAAAAGTCAAATATAACAAAAAAATTAAATGACATTTATGTATATATAAAATAAATTATAAATAGTTCATAATAAATAGAATAAATAGAATACTTTATTTTATGCATTAGCCAATTGATTAAAAGTAGTAAACGCGTCCTATATTTTTTTTAAAAGAAAATCAATCAATAAAATAATGATGAGAATTTTCATGTAATGAATATGCCTTGTTTTACCTCACGTGTACAATCTACAAAATTTGTTTCTATTGGAGGTAATAATACGGTAGAATGAAGCTGTTTTGAATGAAAAGCTGCCAATTTACCAATACCGCCTTGTGATATTACCTATTATTAAAAAATTCATGCTTAATCATCACTTTATCGATATAACTAAATAAACATACAAGCATACATACTCGAAAATCTGTTTTGCCTAGGATCCAATTTTCAATTATGGCATTATTTACATCATCTGGGTGATCATAGTTACTATGCCCAGTATTAATTGGTAATCCAGAAATTATAACATTTTCAAGTTTTGTATAGGATTCTCTTAATTTATTAGAATCTGTGACAAGATAATAAATACCTTTTTGATCTGGTGCTGCATAAGTTTCTCTAAGTTGTTCAGCACATCTAAAGAAATGACTATAATCTTGTAATAAATGATCTTGCTCAAAAGTGTTTCCAGTTCGAATATGAATGCCAACAGAAAAAATAGAAGGAAGTGCAAATAAAGCTGAATATTCAGTGATAAATGATAATGCTGGTGCAACTGGTCTAAATAAATAATCTAAAACACAACTAAATGCTGTGTGCGGTCTTAATCCGATTTCTTTTAATTTAGTAGAGTAATATTTAGAATTAAAGGTTTTCTGTATTATCAGTCCTTGATTTGTGTAAAGTTTTATGAATGAATCAGGATATCTTGTTGTCCAATTTGTAGACAGGAAATGATAATCTAAATTTTCAGGATCATAATCAATAATATTTAATTCACTTGTTTGAAGATTTTTAATAGAATCATCAGGATCAAGAGAATCATAACTCCAGTCAATGTTTGGTGAATTAAAAATTGTATCAAGTGGAAAAGGAACTTGCCAATCTGCTAAAAATGCTCTATCTGTTAGTAATGCAAATAAAAATGTGGATGTCATGCCAAGAATACTATAGATTAGAACAAAAATAATTTTAATAATTTTTTTTTAAAGAAAAAACTTTACTTTATTATTAAAAATAATTAAGTTTCTTACCGTTCTGTCAATCCACCACAATTTACTTTGGAGTCACATACATAACTTACATATCTTTGGGATTCAACACCATTCAGAATATCTTCGTGTAATTTTATATATGTTTTCTGCCATGACCCACAAGAATGGTCTAAACTATCATCAGTATTTTGTTGAGCTATTTTTAGAGCAGAAAATTCATCAAGATCTTCAGTTGAAAGCGATTGAATAACATCAATATGAGTGAAATGAGGTTTTGCAGCAATGTATGTATAATTAGAGTAATCAACTATGATTTTGCTATCTGTTATATTATAGATGTTTTCATTGACTTCGTATTTGGTTTTCTTTTTTTTCCTAAGTTTATTAAATACTCCAAGTTGTTCCGAATTTAACGAATTGTCTGATAATTCAGGATTTTCGTTAATATTAATAGTAGTAGGTATAACGACAATGCTTTCAGTGATGGGTAATGGTAATTGTTCAGTGACTGTGACTGTGACTTCCTCATCATACTCTGATTCACTGCTATGTGAATCTCTATTATTATAAAGGAGTAATTCATTGTCAACAGGTCCTATGCCACCCAGACTAGCTAAAAATACGACAACTGCCCATAAAAACACAATTAAAAACACAATTTTTTTAAAATCGAAGTTATCAGGTGTTGAAATATATGGTTGAGGTTCAAAGGATTTTGTTGAATGTTTTTGTTTCGATGGTGTTGGTGGCGGTGACAAAATTGTTCCAGGTTTCTCATTATTAATAGGAAAAAGATTTGGTGATTCAAAAATTGACGGCATGTTCTGTTGAGAAATATATGGTCTTGTGCCAATATTGTTAATATTATTGATAATATTATTATCGACAAGTTGGTTAGGTGTTACTAAAAGATTTTCTGATGAATCATTACTACTGCCAACACCACCAACACTCAAACTCATATTACGGCGATGTGCCTTTTGTCCTGTAGGAGCCATTTTTTTTTTTTTTTTTTGGTGATTATTATTAATACTTGATAATATTAATAATTTTTATAAACAAATTTCAAATTTTTTGTTAGATGTTACAATGAAATGTGACACCATTGTTAAATTTTTTTTTTTGACAAGAACAACAGACAAGTAAAAAATTCACCCTACTTCATGAACTAAAAAGAATTCAAAAATGAATGGAAATTCAAACATTTAGACATATTAGGAACTTCCGTAAATACTATCATCAATGGCTTTGTGTTAAAGATGTTAATAATCTGGACTAACTGTCTTTTTTATTATGATTACATTATCACATTAAAAAAAAATCTTTTATTGATCAATAGATAATTTTTTTCCGCGTATTAAATATTCAAATAAATCCTTGGAAAACTGATTGAAATTAAATTCTAGTAGAATTTTGAGGTTTTAGCTGGGTTTCATTATGAAGATGATGTCTCAACATTTTTAAACATTATGCAAAGATGAATGTATATAGAACAAAAACATTACTTTTACCATCAAGAGAAAGGAGAAGAAAATGAATATTATGATAGTGATGAAGATGAAGATATCAAATAATAATAATGGAGGACTTTATTTTGATTAACATTAAATGCTGTTGAACTTTTTTATTTATAGAATTCTGCAAAACCTTCAAAACTTTGTTACATCAACAAATTCTAACGCAAGCTTTTAATCAAGTTACAACAACAGCGACCATAACAATAGTGTCTTCAACAACATCAGCACCTTTTTCATAAACGACTATTCCTTCGTATGATATATATGAAACTAGATACCATATCATTTGTGTAAAGTGTCAATTAATTAATTAATTTTACTTGATAAAATTTTTTTGATAGAGACCATTATAATTATACACATTCAATTTCAATTAAATACCTTCATAATACCAATGTTTGTTTTAAGAATATCATGATAATTGTCCTTAATAAAATATTTACTGGATCCTTACGTAATAGAGCTATATAGTAGAAAAGAATAAGAAGATAGCATTCAAAAATAATTCATTAAATTTTTATTTGTTTTATTATTAATTCTGATGATTATGACTTGACTTCCCTTACACGATATACCAATAGAAAAGAACCAATTTTGAGTTAATAATACAACTATTCGCTTAGAATATTTTTCTTTAGTTCGAAATTCTTTGAAATTTCAAAAAATCAATATTAAATTATGGATGGTCCTTTTCTATTGAAAAGCCTCCATGTTCAAAACCGAACAATTGGAGAATAAAATTCGCGATTTTTGAAATTCTGCCCCTCTCGGAAGAAAATGATGTTAAACAGGTTTCTAGATTGAACGACCTTAATAAGAATGTTCTTATAACACTGCCCTCGAAGCCAGAATATTTTTCATTAGTCCTGCCTGGTAACGTCATATATTGATTGGCTATATGTGAATTTTTTTGTGATCTGCATACCACGTACAGAATTTCCGAAATTTACGTAAGAACATAGTAAACATATTAATATTTATTATAATTAACATTGTTTTCAAACCATTCCTCCTCTTCCGTTTTCAAATATATAGGTGCCAAATTTGCATGAAAGATAGTATATACGTTATATTTTAGAGCTATGGAAAGATAGCATCCCCTTTTTACATATGTGTAACATTTTTTTATATTGACGCTCAATTGTTTTAAAGTAGGGGGTGCTATCTTTCCAGACTTTACAGTAATTAAACATGACAACTAATCAAGAAACTTCTCAATATTTTTATGATTTATTTGAACTTGGTTTAGAAGAATATGATTGTTATGAAAATATTCAAGAAACTATTCATAATTTAAAAAATTTTTTTGAAAATCCAACGAGTTGTGTTTGCCGTGTTTTGAAAAAACAAAAAGACATTAGAACTTGTTTTGAAAAAATTGGATTTAAAAAATTTTTTCAAAGACATTTTCAAATTATTAATTTAACTAACAAAGAATTGGATTTATTTTTGAAAGCACAACTTTTGGCAATGGAAATAGAAAATAAAAATTTTAAAGAGTCTTCTGAAAAAATTCCTCAAAGAATAAATTATCAATTTTGTTTTAATTCAACATATTCTCTTTGCAAACCAATATTTTTAATGTTATACAATATAAGTGATCATAAATTTGAAAATATTGTAAAACATTTACACAATGAAGGAATAAGTGAATGAATTCATGGAAACACAGGAAGAGCTCCTATATATAAAACTAAAGTCAATATTGATGAAAATTTAAAATTCATTGTAAGAAATTTTCTAAACCAATATTCTTTAATACATGGGTTACCTTCACCAACGAGACATAGAAATGATTCTGGAGCATTTATTTATCTTCCACTGATAAAAGATTTATATCTGTGTATAAAGAATTTAAAGAATTTTATTTAGAAAATATTTTGAAAGTTGAATCTGAAAATGATTTAAAAGAGGAAAAAATTATTTCTTACAATTCTTTTAGAAGATTATGGAATGAACTAATGTCTAATTTAAAATTTCAGCCTCTTGCAAGTGATTTGTGTGATAATTGTGTTCAATTTAAATCAAAATTGCAATTAGCAAAAAGAAATATTGATGAATATAATAATGTTGAAGCTGAATTTAATGAACATAAAAAAATGGCAAACCTTGAATGTGATCATTATAATAATAATATTGAATTAAGTAAAAATGATTTATCAATTGCACATATTTGTTATGATTGGGCACAAAATGTCACCATTCCTTATTCACCTCAACAAGCAGGACCATTATATTTTTTATCAGGTTATGCTGTTCATTTATTTGGAGTTTGTAAAACTGAAGGAGGAATAAATAAACAATTGAATTTTTTAATAGGAGAAGATGAGCTTCCTCAAGGCACATCTAAAGGAGCAAATACTACTTTGAATTTAGTTTATCAAGCTCTGCAAATATTTGCAAAGAATGGTAAAAAAAAATTGCATATAACTTGTGATAATTGCTCTGGACAAAATAAAAATAACTTATCTCTTTGGTTTTGGACTTGGATAATAATGCTGGGTTGGTATGAAAAAATTACAGTTAGCTTTATGATTCCAGGACATACAAAATTTATATATGATTCTTTTTTTGGTCATATAAAAAAATTATATAGAAAAAGTAAGATTAATCAGATTAATGATATTGAAGAGATTGTTAAAGATTCTTCAGAAGGAAATGAATCAATACAATATAAAGATGGTTTAGGGTGGAAATGGTACAATTTTGGAGAATTATTTGAAAAAATTTAAAACTTTACCTAATATAAAGCAATATCATCATTTTAGATTTAACAACCTGCCTGAAAACAAAGGAAAAGTTTTTGTTTCAATGAAATCTGGTGAAGAAGAGTCTTTTAATCTTTTAAAAAATAATAACTTTAATCATAATGATCCCATTAATATCATTCCAATTAATATAGATTTAGAAAAAAAATTATATTTATATAAAAAAATTAGAAAATTTGTAGAGGAACCTCATAAAGATGTTCATTTTTCAAATCCTAATTCAAATGAAATGGAAATTTAAAAAAAAAATTTTGTAAGATTATCATTTCCTTTTTTGTCATTATAAATTTTTTGGGGCCAAAATTCAATAAATCTTTGTGAGCTAATTGTACACTTTTCTATTAATTGAATGTTGACAAAAATTATACCAAATTATAATCATCACTTCAAAGAATATAATGGTGTCAATAACTCATTTTGGGGTTTTTGAGCCCGAAGCACCTTTTTGCTAGGATGGAACCCATATAGTTTAAGAGTTATTTTGAGTTTTGTAATTTTGCGAAAT
The DNA here is from genome assembly GCA_958430865.1 of Entrophospora sp. SA101. NCBI lineage: Eukaryota > Fungi > Glomeromycota > Glomeromycetes > Entrophosporales > Entrophosporaceae > Entrophospora > Entrophospora sp. SA101. Next base: position 14,256 of record CAUDNR010004549.1, on the reverse strand, counting down.
TTGCCAATTTGTATAATAAATTTAAAAATTTTTTTTGTGGCACCAAAAAATAATAACAGTCACCCATGATGTCACACGATCAATATAGTGACTGCAATAACTATGTAAGATTTATGTGTAACATTTCGATTTTTACTATTAAAATTCAACATAAAAAATTTCCTTCACAGGTGTAACTACTGTTTCTTTTTTAGTAAGATCCACAATCTTTTGCACAGACATTCTTTGAGACATTATTTATTTCCCTGCAAAATTTGAACCATTGCTTTATAAGAGAATGGAAAAGGATGGT
>CAUDNR010004548.1:27183-46765 GCA_958430865.1 Entrophospora sp. SA101 | reverse complement strand
ATATTAACTATTTTTATATAGGGATAATTCTATATATCACAAATGGATATTATAAAACTGATAATTATAATCACATTGCAAATGACTAAATTTTGATCCCTGAAATCTTTGGTAATACCAATGTTCACTTTGTTGCAGCACGCCCCATATATTAATATGTTGTATCACACACTATTTGTTATCATAAAACAAAATTCAATTAATTAACCTTTATAAGAATAGGGTTTTTTATGTTTGTTGTTTAGATGGAAAACTATAACTTTATGTATACACACGCACACACACACAAAAGAGCATTTAAAGTGTTGGCCTTTTACCCATTCGCCTAAAAGGCGCACATTAGCATGGGATTTTAATTTCAATTCCAAAAAAGATAGAGAAGCAACAAAAGGATCAACAATATGATAAAAACCATTGTTAAACAGATGTAGAAGATGATGAAACGTGTTTGCAAAGTGTAATCAACTGATGAGATAGTCCAATAAAATGAACGAAATGATTGGCCATCGGCAAAATTTCCAATCCAATGAACGTGTTCGTAAATGCTTGACCATCTTCCAAAAGTTATTATATGTGTCCAAGTGTAGAAAAATGTTAATATTAGTGAAAACAAAAAAAAAGGCTAACTAATTGAAAAAAAAAATTATATATCAATAATATATACCAGATTCACTTTTAGTAAAATGATAATAGCACTACTGACCGTATGAAGTACAATCGTGGAAGCTTTAATCGTGAAATTAGAAATATTTTTTTGCACTTGAGACAGCACTGGGGCGTGGAAAGCTATAAAAACAACAAATTGAGATATTTCTTGATGCTTTATATCCTTTTTGTAAATGATAATGTTTAAAAATAAAAACAAAATGACTTTTGTGAGATATGGCACCCATCCTTTTTATTATGTGACAAAAATTAATTTTGATAAATATTGATATTAAACTATTCTAAATAATATAAATCAAATGAATAATCATTAGGATTATTGATCAAGATAGGCAAAATAATAACTTACAAAGAATATGGTACATAATACATGATTATTAACGGAAGAATGGCTAGTGATAATGAAACTATATATGAAATAATTAAAAGCACACGAACTTAAAAGCAATAAGTTATGATAATGATCATTATCTTTGATGAATTCTTTATGGTGATGTCGAAAAATATCGAAAAAATAGGCGAAGGCGGATTTGCGACCATATACAAATTACTCGAGTAGATAGTTGGAATAGACGACGAAGAAATACATTATGAAGATAGTGTTGTTGTTGTATTAAAAATACACAAAGGAATTTTTAAATGAGGTAATAATTCATTTTTACTTTACAGATTTTTTAGTTTTGGAATGGAAGTTTCTATTGTCAATTGTAAAATAAAAAAAATGAACGTGAAAAATATTTTTTCTTCCTCTTTTCCCTAAAAAAAATTCTTAGTTTTTAGTAAGTATCTACCACATACATATACATATACCACACACAATTACATAGATCTGCATTTCAAACTTTAAAAACGAGAAAAAAGCAATTTTGAGTTAATTCACTTGAATTGTTGACAAAATTGTATTTTAAATCCATCCATTCTAAATTTACATATAAATAAGCTATTTTTATCATCTGCATTGTGTACAAATTAAATAATAATAATAAACAATTGTTTTTTATTCATTATTATTATTATTATATATTTATTATAAATTGTAAACTTTTTTTGAAATATTTAATCTAAAAGGATTTCGTGTAGCTATCTATGGCTTATATTAAAGGAGAAATTTTTCGAATTGCGTCACAACACAGAGTACTAGTCGTACGTTTATTTATTATAAACAAAGGTAGATAAACAGTATACAAAAAAAAATAGTGAAGAATAAAAAAGCTCAACCCATTTCGTCAACTCGGCCAATTCTGTTGGCTAATCAGCAACAATTCCTAATTGGTCTTCAAGACTGCGCATTGGCCAATTTTTCCAAATGGTGTAAAATACCTTATATAAAATCATCACCTTGTATAAAAATCTCTAATTGTTGTGCGATTTATCGCTCAAAAATTTTTATTTTCCCACGTCTGTTCCGATTTGTGTGTACATCTCCATATGAAAGTTCGGCATTTTTCAAAAAAGTGTATTCTTAATGAAGAAAGATATTTATAATGGCATCTTAGTTGATAATATACCAAGGTTATTTGTGGATACAAAAACTTTCGAATGTTGAAACCACCACCAAAAAGGATTCTGATTTTTTCGATGGTTAGAGAAGTCGGTAGTTACCAAGAAAAATTGATAATTTATTATCATCTACATTATCATCTACAAATTCTACCACTACCGCACAACTACATAAATAAACAACGATTTTTTTCATCTTTGTCCACACACCATACTATCGTATTTTAGTATGTGTTATATTATGGATTCTGATTTATTGAAAATAATAATGGGATGGAAATTGCAATGTTGATAAATATGATAATGATGGATATGATAATGTATGTGTACGAGGAGAATAATAATAGTAATATTGACAGAAGTGAAGGTGTCATAAGCATCAATAGCAATGTTATAACAGAATGAGAAATAATAGAAAATGATAGAGATAAAGTAATTTAGAAAAAGAAGATACGGTTGGGACTATTTATTATAAAGGAATTCCTAAGGATACTTGTCCAACTAAAGTGAAACGTGAAGTAAGAAGTCGTGGAATTGAACTAGCATATCACAACATTGATTTGGACATCTTTCTTCTATACATAACATTAGTGAGAATTCGTTGAAACAAAAATTAGATGCACAATCATATCAATTCTCACTTGATGAGAAAGTTTTGCCAATGACCTTTATCTTGTGACGAAAATAAAAAATGCTGCTCTTTTAAGATTAATTGTTGGTATTCAAGCAGTTGATGAAAAATATTTTATTTGGGAATTCTTATAGTTAAATGAAAATTGTCTTAGTTTTAATAAACTTTTTGGTTAAAAATTGCTTTCATAAGGGATAAAATCAGATCTTACTTAATCCAAGATATAAAATGTCCTTAATATAAAAGTCCATCCAATTAGTTAATTTAAAATTGACCTATTTTTGTTTTCAAAGTTATGTCACATATTGACTATCACCAGAAAGAAGAGAGTATGAATTTGTGTATGTAGCATACGGCAACAAAACATTATTATTATTATATAATATCAAATTAGTAAAGCCAATAGTAATTTTTTTTCATTGTTGCATATAATAAATATGAGTTATTGTATGTCCATCTGGAAATTTTACATGCAACAATGGAAATTTTAGCATGTCTCATTTCACAAGTAGACATACAATAAAATTCTTTTATCTTAATATATTTTGCTTCTAACGATTTTTATAATACTATTATTCTTTTTGGATTTTCTTAGTGCAGTAGTGTCTTTGTTAACATTGACATCTGGAGTATAGATCATCTGTTGTCATTGTCATGATTTGATTATCAGGTTCTGAATTAATTCATTAGGGATTAGTAATATTTTTAATATTTTTGAAAATCACCCAAACCTCGTGTTTTAATAGATAATCAACTCATATACTATAAATCGGGGTTGGCCATATTTAGTATTTTATTGATGGAAATGACCAGACCAAAACTTATAAATGTCAATAATCAGTGGGATAACAAAATAATAATAATAATAATATAATAATAATAATAATAATAATAATAATAATAACAATAATAATAACAAAACGATAATGAAGATTTACAATATGGAATTCTTTTCGATTAAAAAAAAAAAACTTAAACTGTTCAATAACAAAAACGCTCAATAAATATTACATAATATCTGCTAAAATTCCAAATGTTTCAAGTTTTTTTTTTGGGGGGATATTATGGGCTAATTTTCAATTACTTAATCAATTCTAGACCCACGGAGCAAGCTCTCTAACTTCTCAGGAGAAACAAGTCAAAATGCTTGCAGACATATTAAAACCATTTTTGATACTTACCAGGAGGAACCTTCCAATATAAAATCTCCTAGAAGAAGGACATCAACAATTACAATCCTTTCAACACCTACAATATCAGAGTTGGACCGTTATATTGCAATGGAGAGAGATGAAGATATCCAATTGTAAGTAATATGGCACGAGAAGATATTCATCAGGAAAATAAATCTCATGTAAACCTACGCAGGGTTTAAAACTGACCAGCATTATGCGGAAATGTTAACAGAATTACCAAAATATCGTCATAATGCTGGCCAATTCTGAACCCTACGTAGGTTTATGTAAGATTTATTTCCTGATGTTAGGCAATGAATAGCTATTGTTTTAAGTGAAAGTCATTACACTGACAACCCTGATGCTAGATGTAGTGCATATATAAACAATCTAGACGAACGTAGATGTGAATTCCTATTTATTAAAATTTCTTTTGGTCCTTTTTCTCCCGAAGAAAGTCATACAAGAGAAGATCGGTTGAGGTTAGGTAAATATGCAGTAGATTCGTGGAACCATTTATTAATAGATTTGAGTGCGAAAAAGAAATAGTTGAATTATTTCAACAAATGGAAAATTTTTCTTTAAAAGAGAACCGCGAAGCGGTTAAGAACTTGTGGCGACAAGGCTACAGAAGTCCAACACAAATCTCTCAAAAGACTAGTGTTCCTCTTCGCTCCTGTGAACGATATGTAGCTTATCTTACAATTCAAGCAAACTAGTGTTTCATCAGAACAGGAATTCTCGGTTGCTGGAAATACAATTAGTAAAACGTGAAATCGTTTGTTGCCAGAAATTGCAAGAGCATGAAGAAGTAAAATAGGAAATTTATTAAATAAATGTCGTGTAAATGATCTGACCAATAAACACGTGGATAGCAGTTTCACCAAATCTTAACAAAAAAATTTTTATAATCAAATTATCTTTAATTAATAACAAAACACAATCATGGTTAAGTTAACACAATCTGATGACGAATTTAACAAATACATTAATGACTTATTTTTACCCACTCAAGAATTGAAGAGGTGATGGCTCCATATGAAGAAATTGATAATTTAGCTACTGGGTGTGAAAAGTTGTTAAATAAAATAACCACAATGGGAAGATAACAAGGAAGAATTGAAAAATTAATATATTATTATTATATTGAAGAGGAGTTACTAAAAATATAGAGATAAATGGAGAGTTGTTGTAAAAGAAAAAAAAATTTATGAGTGAAAAAAGGCATTTTACAAATGCTACAAAAAATTTATAACACTGTTTATTTGAATTCCAATTTAATGAGAATTGTCTGATTATAAGAATTTATATAAATCGCAATCACTTCCTTATGAACTTACAAGACATATAATTTTTTCCTCAATTATGTATTCATTTAATTTACACCCTTATGAACTCTTACGGACTTATGAGAAATATTCTTTTCTTAATTATGTATTCATTTAATTTAGACTTGTAAGAAATAGTTTTTCTCAATTATATATTCATTTCATTTAATTTATATAGACTTAAAAGGCATAATTTTTTTAATCAATTATGCATTTATTAATCTATATACACTTTTAAGAAAATGTATTATGAAAATAAATGTTGTTTTGTATAGTGATTGATTTAAATGTTAGAAGAAAAAATGCACCTCAATATTTAAAAGAAGTAATTAAATTTGGGAAAATTTTATATTATATTATTCATAATTATAATAGAAAAGACCATATGCTAGCACTAGTTCACTTCACTACTGATATCATAACAGATGAATATGGCCTAAAATATTTTGAAGATTATGGCTCTATTAAATTTATAGAAATAATTGGGATTGGCCATTGTGTAGGATTTTTATCTTTTAGACCACCAAATAGAAAAACTGAAATTATTGTATAATTGATGATGATGATATAGACTTTTAAATAAACCAATGCTGTATGCTCTTGGAATAGGAAATTTTCCATATAAAATTGTACATTTTTGGAATGGAAAATTCCCAAAATTTTCTAGTACAAAACCATACATTTTCCATACAGAATATTTTCTTTACATTTTCCATACATTTTCCATATCCAAAAAATCTCAAAACACAGAATTTGTACAGAATTTTGGAAAATGTATGGAATTTCCGCACTTATTTTCATAGAGATGCAGGATTGGTTTGGAAATCCATGACAAAAAATTCAGCCTTGTTTATAATATTGATTATAACATTTTGCAATCATGGAAATGAATGTACCTACTATTATAATCAGAGCCAATGAGGAATTAAAAATCATTCTTAGAGTAATCTACTATCATGTACCTGGTTTTTATACAACCATAAAACAGTTACAAAAGGCTTGTTGGAGAGAAGGGTACAATCATTTTTTCCTGCAAGATATTGAAAAGTGGTTAAAGAACCAATATGTTAACCAAATTCATCAGTAACTGCAAAAAATCAAAGCTCAAGCAGGATTTGGAAAGATTAAAATTCCTAATAAAGCTCATCAGTGTGATTTATTACCTCATGTTCATGATCAAGAAGGTAGAAAGATATATCTTTATACTTTAATGGTAATAGATGTTGCTACACAGTTTAAAGGTGCATGGTCATTGACATCGAAAAATAGTCTGGAAGTTTGGAATGCAATTAAAGAAATATATGAAGACCCTGATAACCCTCTTAAATGGTTGAATTGTTAATGACTGATGGTGGTTGAAAATTCTCTGGACATTTTGTATGAGGAATGGAACATCATAATGTATTTATCTGGGTCATTGACCTTTACAGTTTTGAAAGCCTAGCAATTGTTAAGGCATTTAAGTGAGAGTTGGCAAAAAAGGCATACAAAATTCAATATGCAATAGATTCAAAATTACCAGCAGGAGAGCAATCAAGATTGTGGAATAAAATTCTCCGAGTAATTGTTGATTATATGAATAATACAAAGACAAGTTTAATAGATATGCCACCTGTTAGTGAAATGAAGTCGAAAGAAGTGATCTCTAAACCATCCATCAAACCCAAAAGACCTATTGGGGAAGATGAAGATCAAATACCACTGTTAGATACCTATTAAAACCTGGTGAACTAGAAGGCAGACATACATGCTGAGCAACTGATCCATACTGGAGTCTACATGTTTATCGAATTGGAAGAATTGTTGGAAAAAATCTGCCACAGCCAGTCTTATATTATTTAGAGAAGAACCAGTTGAATCAACCCAACATTTAATGGCTGTGATCCTCGTTGACCATTTAAGCATGAAGAATTGTAAATCGTAGATATGGAAAGTTTAGAGTACCCACCAGATGAATTTATCCAAAAATATCATTATCAAACCATTAACCATGTGACTTCAAAACCAGTGTATCCTCGAAATATACCATTATCAATTGGAACAATCTTAGTGGTAGCCGTTCTTGCTTAAAGCTTTTCTTATAAAAGTTTCAATATGGTATTTCGATGATTTTTAAATTTAATAACTTAAAATTCAAAAGACACAAATTATGGTACTTTTCTAAAATATTGAAGTAATAACATACATATATGTACAGTATACATTATTTAATATAAAATTTTTTTATGTGGAAGGAAATCTGTACAAAAAAAAAATAAAAATAAAAGGAAAAATATCCGGCAACACTTTTTTTTTTCCGGAAGTTAAAATTTTTTAAAGGAAAATCCGGATTTTTAAAATACTATTTCCAGCCCTGCTGTACATATACAGTACAATTAAAAAAATTCGTACTACAGTATGTTTTTGGTTTAGTATTAGGTTTTGATTTCGGTTTTTGAACCGAAACCGAAATTTTACCGAAAATGTTTCGGTAGCTTGTATTGTTTAATTTCCAGAATTATAGAGTTACATAACTGCACGAAAGTCAAAAGGTTTATAGTTTTGGCGGCCAACACTAATAGCCTGACATAGTAATAAATTTTGAAATATTAATATTTTTAAAAAATTACTTGATCTTTAATTAATTCTATAGACTCTTCCGCAGCCAAGTCAACCAATACTAATACTAAATTAATAATATATATAATGCACAATTTCCGATTTGAAGTTTGGAAAATGAAAATATTTTGGTTGCATGTATAAAGATCTGCTTTAATAAATAAAATATTTTTTTCTCTCAACAATGGCTTTTTTACTTGTCTCGTTAGTTTCTATTATTGTTTGTTCATGATCAGCTCTTTTATAGAGATTAAAAAATTGAGCTAACACTAAGCAAGCAAAAATTAGATTGTTGATGATCAGTATTACTTCCAATTTTATATATTTTTTACTCGTTTAGCACAATAATATTTGAGAGGGCTACGGTAATATGTCAATAAGTTCAAATTTACGTTTTTTGCTTTCACTGTGTATTCAAATGTAACTCAATTTCAAGTCCGCTAAGATGTACGAAAATAAAAGGATACTTGGCATAAAACGATGAAGAAACTACAACAAACAAAAGAAAAACAATAAACTAGGATTCACATCTCGTCGTCTTCAATTAATTGTAGAGAGGTATTATTGGTGTTAATATGGAAATGGTAAGGCCTTAACTCCTCTATCACATTGGAAGTTTTTTTCAATGAAACTATCGCATAAATCTTATCATGCTTTGTAAAATCTAAATGCAATAATTTTTTTTTCTTGTGTTTATTTATTTGTTTAAAGTTTATGATTCACATGTAGAGCTGATAACTAACATTTTCCATATCATTTTGTCATTATTCTTGATGAAGAAATTTGAAAGTCAGTCAATTAAATTTTTTTAAATTTGTAATTATTGATGTTTGTTGTCCAAGATTATTTATAATTATAAATATTTATTTATTACTGCATTGTTTATGGAGACAAAATTTGAATTTATAAATAAAAATAAAAAAATGGCATTTTACAATTTCATTTCTTTCTTTTTTTTTTTTAATTTATTTTAATCCACTTTTTTACAATACATTCTTTCGTTTATCTTTTACTACGTTGCTTATAATTAATAATGGCACAAAAAAAAATCAGGATAATTTCTTTTTTTTTTGTCTGGTGCATCATTATTAATTATGTTAATGCGGCAGATTTATCAGTTGTTGTTGCTGGAAGCGAAGCATTTTACAAATTCACGCCCGCTACTCTTTCAGCTTTCTTGGGTGATAAAGTAAGTTTTATTTTATTTAATTATTTTTGGAATCTTTTAGGTTAAGTGAATAAATAAATTATTATTTTATTAGATAGTCTTTAAAAAATACGCTGCAACTAAGACTCCTCTTATTAGGCTCGTAGAGTCAGATTCAAAAGATGCCTGCATCAGGACCAAAAGGGCTGATGCTTGTATGTATAATTCTATCTGATATATTTTATATTTCATTATTTTTTTATTAATATTTTTTTTAATTTAGTTTTTGGAGAATTACTAGATACAACTACGACAGCGACATTTGCACCTGCAAAAGCCGGAACATATTACATATTCGATTTGCTTAATACGGATTGTAGTTCTTATTATAATAATTGGTTTACCCTTACTGTTGATAATGCACCAGCTAATGCCCCTAAAGCACCTGCACAACCTACTACACAATCTATTTCGCAACCACCTGCACAACCTACTTCGCAGCCACCCGCGCAACCTACTTCGCAGCCACCCGCGCCACCTACCTCTAAATCAGCCGCATCATCTACCTCTGAATCACCTGCCGCTAAATCATCGTCCACATCATCTGTTTCCCAACCACCTGGAACAAATTCTTCTACTAGCACATCTCAAAGCAGCGCGGCTTCCACACAAAGCAGTTCAAGTGTCGATTCTCCAAAGCCATTATCGACTGAAATAATAGTTGGGATTGTAGGGTCGGTTACAGGTGGTATTTTTGCTGTCATAGCTGCATTAATAACGGTCAAATGTAATGGCAATAAGAGAGAAAACAATATGGGGTCTATGAGAAACATGAAAATTATGAGAAATGCTTAATTGTCATATAATATATAGAGATTGTGTATTGTAAAATTCACAAAAAAATTTGTACAAAAAATATTAATATTAATATTAAATTAACATATTACTACCAAATAAATTTTAATCGTCTTTACTTAATTAAAGAAAAAATTTTGCTATTGCTCTTACAAAATTTTGACAAAGAAATAAACCATTAATATCAATTGATAATTGTGATGTCTTTTTTTATAGACAAGATCTTCTTCACCTTGCAGGAATACAATAAGGAACAATACTGATTTTTGTTATAGAATCATGGAAGCGAAAAACCGATTTGCTAAAATTTAACTCGTTTATTTTATGTCAATCAATATAAATATTATTTATTAGCTGCATGTTTGTCTAACGTGTATATTCTCATTATTCTACCGTATTTGGCTATATTTAGATGACAATTTAAATTTGTCAACAAAAACAATTATGTTATAAAAAAGATGCAAATTATTTTTTACTTATTACAATAATTTACATAATTCTATATCGTTAATTCCCTTGTCATTCCTTTACCACTTCCACCTTTTTATAAAACACAGCCTTTGATTTATCTTTCACATTGACTTATTTACACCTAATTCATAATGACACAAAAAAAAACCAGGATAATTTCTTTTTTTTTTTTTGTCTGGTGCATCATTATTAATTATGTTAATGCGGCAGATTTATCAGTTGTTGTAAGTGATACATTTTACAAATTCTCACCCGCTGCTCTTACAGCTATCTTGGGCGATAATGTAAGCTTTATTTTATTTAATTATTTTTGGAACCTTTTAGGTTAAGTGAATAAATAAATAAATTATTTTATTAGGTAATCTTTAAAAGATCCGCCACAGTCAAGTCCCCTCTTATTAGGCTCGCAGAGTCAGATTCAAAAGATGCCTGCCTCAGGACCAAAAGGGCTGATGCTTGTATGTATAATTCTATCTGATATATTTTCTTTTTCATTATTTTTATTAACATTCAACCTTTTTTTTTAATTTAGTTTATGGAGAATTACCAGATGCAACTACGACAGTGACATTTACACCGGCAAAAGTCGGAACAAATTACATATTCGATTTGCTTAATACGGATTGTAGTCCTTATTATAATAATTGGTTTACCCTTACTGTTGAAGATGCTCCAAAAGTAAATGCTACTCAATCAACAGGATTACCTAAAGTAGGATCTGGTAGTACACAAACATCTTCATATTCGGCATCATCAACAACATCGTCAACAACAACAACAACTTCTTCTTCTTCCTCTTTTGAATCGCCAATTACTTCATTGGGAACAAAATTTTTAATTGCAGGTGCGATTTTAGGAGCTATAGCCATCATTCTTGGTATAATTGCCTTTATAGTAAAGGCTAAATATAGTAGAAATCGTGAAAATTTTTACATCTATAACGAACAAAATAATACTCTGAATGAGCAGAATTTTAACCAGCAAAATAATAGTTCTGTACAGCAGCAGAATTATGAGCAGAATTACAATCAACAGAATTATAATCAGCAGAATTATAATCAACAGAAGTCTCTGCAGCAGTCATACGAGCATAATAATATCCAGGCACCGGCACCACCATATAATGAGCAGGGATATAATAACAATGCCGTTGCTCACTATAATGCGAATTATGAAAAACGCATATAGCAACAATATTATAATTAGCGTGATTTTTCATTATAAATATTTTCTTATAAGCATAATGTATTTTTATAGTTAGCATTTTTTTTTTTATTATAATAAATACTATTCTTGCATCGAACAAGTTTATAAATTAAAAATTTCCTTTTGCATAACGAAAAAATTATGTGACACGTTAAAAAATGAATGGATCAGCACCCACTTTTGGTAATATAGTATGAAAAATCCTTTTATGGTAATACTAATAAAACAAACGGAAATCATTTAAAATTTTTGGGGTGGGGTATTTGTAGGGTTTCTATTCGAATAAGGTTGATTCAAATTATTCACTTTATTCGTTATTATTATGAATTTGAGTATTCGAATTACATTGAAAGTTTATTCGAATAAAAAAATTAATTCGAATAAGGAAATTAATATTAATATTAATATTAGTTTGAATAAAGCAAATAATTCGAAAAAATTAATTCGGATAAAACAAATAATTAAAGGTCCAGTTTAAATTCAAGCTCACCGGAAAGATTGCTATTTATTAAAAGAAACATGAATTTTGTTTCAGTCTTTCCTTATTAGTTTCATTTTTAATTTCAATTTTTATAATCAATATTAAACCTTGTTGTATATATAGTTTGAATATTTAAGTAATTGAACAACCCATGATTCCAAATAATCTAATAAATGAATGAACAAACCCAAGATTCCGATAGTGAATAAAACAAATAAAACAAATAATTTGAATAAATTTTTATTCGAATAATTAATTCGAATTAAAGGTCAACTGTATTACGAATAATTCGAAAAAGAATTTGTATTACGAATAGAAACCCTAGGTGTTTGGATATGAAAAATTCTGATTGGCTAATTTGAAATCTCACATATGTGAATTGCTAAATTTCATTTTCGCGCACAACAGTCATATATCGTTCATTTAATTTGACTTTATAAAATATATATTAGATTAGCATATGATAAACCCGATAATGACATTAAATAATTTAATTTTTTCTTGTTCGCAATAATTAAATATATTAACAACTACTTCTACTTCTTATTCTTATGAGCCAAACTACCATGATCATTACTTCCACTTCTTAACCTTATAAACCAATTTTACCAAGTCACAAAAAGTTCAAAACAGCTTATCCGTCAAAACTAGAGCGACTACCATTCTTAATATCTCGCAGGGTGTATTAATAATAATCGCAGGATCGATTGTAGGCGGTATTTTTGTTATCAATGCTGCAGTAATAAGTATCAGTAATGCTTGTAGTTTCGGTACCTTGGAGGACGAAATTTTCTTATGCCGAAGCTATTTACCAAAAGTATTTTCGATAACACATGACAATTTTGGTGTGCATCACTGACAAATATCATATATATTAAAATAATTATATTCAGTCAGCTGAATATAATATCAACATAATAATAATAATAATAATAATGTTGTAATTTGGCTTGGCATTCTTTCAGAATAAATATTGGAATTCTTTTTTTCTTTTTAATTATTGAATTTATATTATTCATTATCATTTTAACATATAGAGATTTTTATTTTGGAGGGACAAATTCTAATATAAATAAATAGAATGATCTGCAAGACTATATTTTTTATTAATACATATTTAATTTATCTATTTGATTTCATAAAAGACATTTCATTGGTAGTTAATAGTGTTGTGTTAAAAAAAAATTTTTTTTGCCTGCATTTTCTGTAGAGTTAAAAGTTGTTTTTAACCCCATTATCTCTCTGTACACTTGAGGTCATGGTTGGGACAATGTAAGCTTTATATATTTAATTACTTTTAAAGGATAATAAATCTTTTAAATATAGTATCGCTTTATTAAATAATTTTTAAAAGACTTTCTATTTCCGTTAGATTTGCTAAACTTGCCGAAGCAGATGGACGGAATGTTTTCAAGACCCGGTACTTGTATGTTTAATATATATGTGAGGCATACTGCGACAAAGTGAACATAAAGATTTCATGGTTCAAAATTTATTCATTATACTACAGAATAATTGGAGTAATTAATCTAAAAAAACGGTATTGTTAGCTATTGCATCTTTTAATTTTATGTTTTTGTCTTTTTCCTTTATGGAATTCCATGGTCTTGTTTGCTCCGCTCTTGGGTTACCCTTTATCAAGCCCAGACCAATTTTAACATCTGTTTTTTTTTTAATTTTCCTTCTTTTCGTTTGAAATATTATTATTATTATTCCTGATTAGCACTACTATGCAGATCATCTATAATTATGGAATGGGGTGAAATTCTGATTGGCTAATTTGAATTTCACACATGTAAATTTGAATTTCGCATATGTGAATTGCGAATTCACATAATTTCATTTTCACGTACAACAGTAACAATTACTAAAACGAAATTTTTTTTTAAGTTTTATTGTTCATGATTCAAGCTTCAAAACTTATCGGCTAGTTTTTTCTTAACTAAAAATTGGCAGAGCCTTAGCATTTTGAAAATTCAAAATTTTGTTATTGTGACCAAGTAAATTTCGTGCAACAAAATTTTTTTCATAGAATATTTTTTTACAACATATATTTCTTTATTATTAATAAAAGTTTTTTTGTAATAAAAAAGTTAACGAACATATTACATCAGAAGGAAATCATTCACAAATTTGGTCATGTGATTCAAAATATTATCATTCAAAAAATATTTTCTTACTGCCAAATTTAGATATGATGGTCATGTACGAGTCTAAATCATCATAAACTTAGCGATGTTCCTAGTAAATTCTTTGTGAACATAGTGATAGTATAACATGTACAATTAATGAGACTATTTTTTTAAAGGGTAGGACAGAAAGTGACTTCTATACTTTTAAAATTTGCACAAAATTTAGGAAATCCCATACAGCATCAAGAAAATAAATCTCACGTAAACCTACGTAGGGTTTAAAACTGACCAGCATTATGCGGAAATGTTAACAGAATTACCAAAATATCGACATAATGCTGGCCAATTCTGAACCCTATGTAGGTTTACGTAAGATTTATTTTCCTGATGAGGTTGAAATTGGACATTACATAGTAATAAAAATGTGATATTTCAAATTTTGTCTGACAAAATTGTATATATCATTTTTAAAATTTTTTTTTATTTTCCTATGTAAGTTGGGAGGATCTAATATGAAAAAAAAAGTATTAAAAAGACTTTTTTTTTTACAAACCAAAATTTGTTTCCATTTACTATTGAGGAGTTTTTTATTATTATATAGTTTGTCAATATTAATTACATAAATTGGGTGACTAAAGGCAAATTAATAATTTATTTTAATGCTGAAAATTTATTATAAATTTATATATATATCTGGATAAAATCCTGCACTTGATGATCTTCACAAAACACATGACAATAAAATTTTTATTGCTTTTTTGATTGTAAATTTTTTCTCAAAAAATCAATGCTGTGACACAGAAAGTTGTAGGGACTAAGTATCTTGCACCATATATTACAAAAGATGATTACAAAAAACCATTTTGTAAAAAAATAACAAGATTTTAGCAGGGAATTGCGCAGTGAAATTTTTTCATGTTCAGTGTTGAAATTTCGTTGTGTAACCAGTACAAATTTAGAAACTATCTCCAAAAATTAAAAATTTGATTGGTGTGTAATGTTACACCCCCGCATTCCCCGCACCGAATTTTCAACACTGTATATGTTAATTAAATAATAATTGCTTTTGCTACTTTTTAATTTGGCTAAGATCTCTCTGGTTCATGCCTTTCACTCTTGCATATTCTTGAATCACAAATTGACCAGTTTTTATACAAGAAAAATTGAAATCCAAAATTTCAAGCAAATTCCAAGAAGACACTCTGCTCATAGCTATGTATACTTGATCAGATAAATATGAACATATATTTTCATTGATGCTGACAGTTGCATGAGGTAATGTTAATACTTGGGTTTTGTGCATGGTAAGAGCAAAGGTATTCTAAAGAAGAAATTGTTGTTTTATACAGGACTTCCATTAATATCAAAGTAAATGGTTCCTTTTTCAGTCACCTTTGTGGTATTGCAGGTTGTCAGAAAGGTCGTTTCAACATGAGGATCAGTCATTTTGGTTATCATACCAATTGTCACATTACAAATTCTATGATCAAACAACTTGTTGTTGAGAAATATCATTTTTGCGCCTTCTTTCTTGGAGAGGTTCATATAGCAGTTGAAGTGAAAATATTCACTTTGATCTGGTTGAGGATGTTGTTGCTAATCATGTCTGCTGCAGCTGAGGCAAATGGGCCAAAGTTCTCTTCACCAAGAGGTAATTTTTTACAAATTAGCTAGTTAAATTTTTCCAATAAAATAAATGCAAGCATAATATATATTATTATTTAATTTGCAAAAAGTTGGTTCACTTAGTTGTGCCACAGCAATTATCCACATGAATTTATGTTTAACTTTTTGGCATTAATGCCAGAACTTTAATTTAGATCATTAATTGATTGTTGCCATAAATAATAAGAGCAAAAAAACTTTAGCCATAAACAATTGATTGGTTCAAAAAAAGTTGTTAATTCAAATTTTGGTGAAGCATTAATTAGTAAAAATGCATCCTTTAACTTTTTTTTATTATATGAGTATGTAATTTATCATCAATCTTGCATGAAAGTCAATCTTTGACAATATTGTGAGATAGTAAATAATGGACCAATCAATTAGTGTTAATCAATTAAAACGAACTTAATATGATAGTCATGTGATGTAGTGATTGTATTCATGATCAACAATCATCTTTCTATATGTTTGTTGTAACGGTTGCACCACATATTGTGTAATGTTATACTGTAGATCTTTCATCATGAAGTTGATCAACATTCACCCTATATTAATATTTATTATGGTTATTTAATAAATACTTAAATTTTATATTAATCAAGTATTTAATATTTTATTTACATCAGGAAAATGGGTACAAATATTATGCGTATATAATACACAATTGCAGGGATTAAGCATATAATATGCATACAAATCATGTATTTTTTTATGTATGCAAATTGTACATATATTGTATGCTTAATCCCTGCAATTGCGTATTATATACACATAATATTTGTACCCATTTTCCTGATGTATTGCTTTAATGTAATATACTTTAAACATTATATTTAAATACTTTATAAATATTTTTTTAAAAAATACTTTCGAAATATTTTTAATTTAATATTTATTAATTAGTATAAAGATATGTATTAATCAAGCATTTAAATTTACTATTTAAAAAGCATTTAATTACTAAGAAATTATTTAGTAATATTTAATATAGTTATTTACAAAGTAAATTCCTGGTTTAAATTTTGATATATTATGCACTGTATTTGTCATTGAAGCAATAGGAATTAAAGTATAATGTCTACACGCTTAATAATAGCACATTTATAAAAATATTGATGCTGAGCATCATCTGGATATGCAAAAGATGAGCACAAGATCAAAACTTTGACTCATGCAATTGTTGATTGATCAATAAAATCGTAAATTTGATAATGTAAAAATAAATATTGGCTTGATTCATTTTGTCAACAATCACTTCACCAACAATTGTTTCATTAACAAATGGTTTGAATTTAAGAAGTTGAAAGCAACCATGTGACAAACCTTTGAAATAGTCTAATAAATTAAATCATACTACTTGAAAATGTATTTAAAGGGTTGGTTTTCAACTTGGTTGAAGAATAAACCTCTTCCCAACTCTTCTCTTGACCATATCTCTCAATATAATTAAAAAAAACCTTAATATAATGAATGTCTACAAAATGATTGTAAATACAATCAATATTTAAGATATACAATTAAGACAAAACATGAACGATGTATGAAAAAATCAAATAAATTTGTTTAACAAAAACAAAATTTACAATCCAAAAATTTTTTTTTGGATGTTCTAATAAATTTCCATTGTTGCTGCATCATCTGTTACTGATTCAACATTACCCAGATCATCATCAACTGTATTTTCATTATTTTCGATAAATTAATTTTCATTTAATCTTTTTGTCATACTTTCTTTTAGTGCATTGACTTTTTTTTTGATTTTGACTTGAAGATATCAAACATTTAGATTGGCAACTTTGTAGACAATGATTGTGATAACCATGTCCACAGATGAGTACACTGATCATATTAAATTAAATTGTTTTTGTTCTAGTTAATTAATTAATAGAAGTTGCACAAATTTTAATCTTTTTTTCAATTGTTACCATTGACTTTTTTTAAACTTTTTTTCCTATACTCTATAAATATGATTATAAACATTAGCAGTTTGCTTTTTCTACTCTCTTTTTTCAAAATTACAAACTCTTCTGCAAATATGGGACATAGTAAGAAACAAAAATTACATAAAATTGTACAGCACATTTTGTCTCAGATTATTATTCCAAGTGAACTAGAAAAAATTCTAAATGCACTAAACAGTCCTATTCAATTAGATTCAGATAAACAAGATCAGAATATACAGATATTCTTAATGAAGAGGAAAACACTTCAAGTGATAAAGAAGAATTTAATTCAGGAGATGAGATAACCAGCCATTATAATAGAAATCATAAATGAATAACTGATGATATAAAAAAAGGTAGAAGTGTATAAAAGAAAATTCACAAGTAACTAATAATTTATTGTTGTTTTCTTTATAATAATTTATTTATTTTAATTTCTTTTAGGATATAATCCAACAATTAGCAATATGCAACATATACAGAATCAAATGTTCATGATCATTTAAGTTATGCAAAGAAAGGTTAACAAAATGTATGTAGATTGGCTTTGGTAGTAGTCAAATAGAAAGTAATACAAAGTGGATAAATGTAAGAATTGAGCATTATCTTAAAATAATACAATAATATTTTTATTACATTATAGGATGCAATTTATGTTGAATCTGAGAAGGTCAAATATCCAAATGATGAATGCATGATGCTTTGTTGAACACAAACAAGGAAGAATTTCAAAATAAAATAAAAAATGGTGGTTGGAAACAATTTTTTAATAAACATATACATTCATTGGTAATTAAATTATTTTTAAAGGAAATTATTTACTTATTTCACTTATTGCATTTTAACACGAAGCAATATCATACAGTGTATTATCCACAATGAATTTACCAATCTTTCTAAACCTAAAACAGAAAATTGACCAACTTCAGACCACAAAGGCTTTTTTTTATTAATAAAATTGAGATCTTTAAAACCTAAGCAACAATGAAATAAAGAGCCTTTTTCAATTTTATTAATTAAAAAAAAAAGCCTTTGTGGTTTGAAGTTGGTCAATTTTACTATAGTTGGCTTGGTCTAAAGACCTCCTAAATTTTAGGCAAATTTTAAAAGTATAGAAATCACTTTCTGTCCTAACTTTTAAAAAAATAGTTCTATTATTTGATAGAATATGTCTTTAGTTTTAATGTAATAGAGAGATTTTCTCAAAAAAATTATTTGTTGTAGAGTTCTATTCTTTTTTAAAACATGTACTTTACTATGCTCACGAGGAATTTGCCCACTATGATCATTTCTAAATTTAGGAAAAATATTACCAAATTTAGACTAGCTCTTAACTATCGTATCTAAATTTGGCAGTAAGAAAACTAAAATCACGTGAAGTCCTATTTTTTGAAAAAAATTTATTACAAATTACAAAATTGCTATTACTATTTTGAAATTTGGCCGCATGGCGCAGCAATAGGAGGTCTTTAGACCGAGCCAATGCAAACGTGATTTTTTTCTCCATTTTTCATATATATAAATTTCACGTCGATCGAATTAGTGTGTGACACTTGACCCCGGGATGTAACATTACACCAATCAAATTTTGGAAATAGTTTCTAAACTTGTACACGAAATTTCAACACTGAACTAAATGAAACAGGAGAGAACGTCCTATATAAGGAATGGATTTTCACAATTGATTTCAATTTTTTTTATACAGTATAAAATACTTTTACAAGGGTATCATGTAGCCCATTCTTACAATAAATCATGTGCAAATAATTACACAAACTTGAAGC
>CAUDNR010004548.1:0-23937 GCA_958430865.1 Entrophospora sp. SA101 | reverse complement strand
TTTGCTAAATTCAATTTATTAAAAACTAGGAAAACAGATATTTTTGAAGAAATTAAAGCTTTATCTATTTTAGTATTAACACCACCTCCTTTGGATTACAAAAGGCAAGAATATCTTTACCAGAATATTTGTCCATTTGTTAGAGATGAATTCAAAGATATTACTTGCCCAAGACCAATCTATACTGGCAATGAATAAAATGTTTAGAATAAAATTACCTTTGTTACTTCACCACTTGTTAATTTGTTCCTTACTGTCATTAAGTTTAATAAATTTAATCTTTTGACAAATATTGCCACCTTTAAAGTAAAAAAATACTAAAATAATTATATACTTAACATACCTTAAGGATATAAGTATATTAAAAGAAGAAAATCATGACAAACATAATAACAAATCTCCAAGAAAGAAACAAAGAACTATCAAATCGCATTGCTGATTTAGAAAAGCAACTATCAAGTAAAGAAAAAGAATTTAAACCATTGAACAATGAACAAATTAGGCAATGAGTGATTAGTATTCTAAGCAGTAGTTACGGATCTGATATGGATGTAAAGGCACTTGATATAATTATGCAGTGTTATTGCAACCAAGAAAATTGATCTGCATTTTGTAAGTGATATCCTACTGAAAATATTCGTAGAGATATAGTTTACAATGCTTATAAGTTTAATCATTACTACAATCTCACAAATAAACTTTATGGAGTAAGAAATGATGCTAGAAAAAGCATCATTCTTAACCTCATCAAATTAAACTCTGAAGAAAGCAAAGAGTTATTTAGGAAATGATTAAGAGAAGGCAAATTAGAAGATAGTTTAACTCTAAAAGAATTCTTAGAAGAAGGTTATAAAAGTGATCCAATAAGTCAAAGTTGTTATTCTTATTTAGACATCAGAAACCTTTCTCTGGATGAGTTAATTAATAGTTGGAATGAATTAACTGCTAATGCATTTAAACAAAAGCAAGAATACAAAGCGAAAATAGCAGAACTGGAACCAAAAAATAAGGAGTTAGAAACAAAGTTAGGAGAATTAGAAGAGGAGGTTTGGATGGAGCGAGAAGAAGCTGAAAAAGCACTAAACACAGCTATGAAATGGAGAAAGCATCAAATGTTTGAAACAGTGCTAAAACACAATGCTGCAATGGGAAAACTTCTGGATCGAATAGACTTGTTGGAGAATAATTTAGCTGCTAAGAATCAAGAAATAGACTGAAGGAATTATTTAGAAAACAAAGAATTACCATCTTTACCAAAGAAACAAAAAGAAAATAGGCTACATAAACTCAAGAAATTAATAAATAAAGTTAAAGAAAAGAGTAAGGAAAAATTCCAAACTTTTATCATTCAAAAGAAGTAAATATGAGATTAGAATATAGAGTTTTAGAAATAGCAAAAGGAGATGAACAAGAATGTAATTTTTGTTTTCTAGATTTTGATGATCCAACTAATTTCAGTCTTGATACTGCTCCTGCTACTCACCAAATGATAGGTCGTAATACTCCTGATGGTTATGCTGACATAGTTTTTATTTGTGATGAATGTAAAAAAGATTATGATAACAATATTCTCCCGTGTTGCAAGAAATGTGGTAGGTTAAAGAGAAATAGAAATAGGTGCCTTTGTAGTCATTTAAAAGCTAAATCAACTAAACCACTTTCTGATAAAGAATTACTTTCACAAGCTTTCAGTACTCGTTTAGAAAACAAAACTAGAGAACTAGAAAGAGAGTTATCAACCACTAAAGAAGAATTAAATATTGAGAGGGAAGAAATAGCCAAATTTCAAGAGAAATCTGAAGAATGGAGCAAGAAGCAAAAACAAGAGTTGTTAGATAAGATTAAACAACAAGATGCAGAAATTATTAAATTGACTCAGAAAATTGAACAATTGAAAACTTTAACCCCTCAAGAGTTAGTCAATAAGTTAAATGCTTATGAGACAGAGAATGAGAAATTAAAGAACCAGTTAGAACAATTACAACAGAATGGTCAATTAACTGCACAAATTGAAATTAAAGAAACTAAGAAATGACCTTGATTGAAAATAAGAAAGTAATTTAAAGAATATTGAGGAAGTATTTTCCTCTAATATAAATGAAATTCATTCCAACTGTCTTTTAGATAAAGTTAAAGAAAATATCCTGGCTTTTGATATCTTATTATGATATCCAACATAATGAAAAGGCAGCTACACTATTACTGATAAAAATAAGATTTACATTATTTCTGATTACAAATGTAACTATAGCACTACTGGATCTAGTATCTATCATGTTAAAATTATTGTCTCTGACTTAAAGATGAAGATTTTGCCAAAGTTGCTGATGAATATAAAAACAATCCTATTTGATTATGAATAGCCCATATAACTTTTTAATTGCTATGATCTATGTTGTTAAAAGAATTAAAAGGAAAAAATAAATCAATATTGTAACAAGATTATTTTTCTTCCAAATGTTTCTGCTTTTTATTGGATAATAATACACTTTCATTTTGCTTTCTTTTCTTAACATTTATTATTTTTCTTTCTTCTTGATAAATTTCATAAGTAATCTTTTCTTTTCTTAGATAAGCTTCAAGTGTTTGAGTATCATTTATTTTAAAAATATAAGGAGCAATTTTTTCACCTTGTTCTTTCTTCAGAATACTTCTGATAACACTTGTTGTATGTGAAAATGAAATTATGTGAATTCGCAATTCACATTGTGAAATTCAAATTTACATGTGTGAAATTCAAATTAGCCAATCAGAATTTCACCCCACTCCATAGTATTTCAATTTCACATAATTTCAATTTCACATACAACACTTTTATAATTATTGGTAGATCTGATGTAAATGAGTTCATATTAACTATTTTTATATAGGGATAATTCTATATATCACAAATGGATATTATAAAACTGATAATTATAATCACATTGCAAATGACTAAATTTTGATCCCTGAAATCTTTGGTAATACCAATGTTCACTTTGTTGCAGCACGCCCCATATATTAATATGTTGTATCACACACTATTTGTTATCATAAAACAAAATTCAATTAATTAACCTTTATAAGAATAGGGTTTTTTATGTTTGTTGTTTAGATGGAAAACTATAACTTTATGTATACACACGCACACACACACAAAAGAGCATTTAAAGTGTTGGCCTTTTACCCATTCGCCTAAAAGGCGCACATTAGCATGGGATTTTAATTTCAATTCCAAAAAAGATAGAGAAGCAACAAAAGGATCAACAATATGATAAAAACCATTGTTAAACAGATGTAGAAGATGATGAAACGTGTTTGCAAAGTGTAATCAACTGATGAGATAGTCCAATAAAATGAACGAAATGATTGGCCATCGGCAAAATTTCCAATCCAATGAACGTGTTCGTAAATGCTTGACCATCTTCCAAAAGTTATTATATGTGTCCAAGTGTAGAAAAATGTTAATATTAGTGAAAACAAAAAAAAAGGCTAACTAATTGAAAAAAAAAATTATATATCAATAATATATACCAGATTCACTTTTAGTAAAATGATAATAGCACTACTGACCGTATGAAGTACAATCGTGGAAGCTTTAATCGTGAAATTAGAAATATTTTTTTGCACTTGAGACAGCACTGGGGCGTGGAAAGCTATAAAAACAACAAATTGAGATATTTCTTGATGCTTTATATCCTTTTTGTAAATGATAATGTTTAAAAATAAAAACAAAATGACTTTTGTGAGATATGGCACCCATCCTTTTTATTATGTGACAAAAATTAATTTTGATAAATATTGATATTAAACTATTCTAAATAATATAAATCAAATGAATAATCATTAGGATTATTGATCAAGATAGGCAAAATAATAACTTACAAAGAATATGGTACATAATACATGATTATTAACGGAAGAATGGCTAGTGATAATGAAACTATATATGAAATAATTAAAAGCACACGAACTTAAAAGCAATAAGTTATGATAATGATCATTATCTTTGATGAATTCTTTATGGTGATGTCGAAAAATATCGAAAAAATAGGCGAAGGCGGATTTGCGACCATATACAAATTACTCGAGTAGATAGTTGGAATAGACGACGAAGAAATACATTATGAAGATAGTGTTGTTGTTGTATTAAAAATACACAAAGGAATTTTTAAATGAGGTAATAATTCATTTTTACTTTACAGATTTTTTAGTTTTGGAATGGAAGTTTCTATTGTCAATTGTAAAATAAAAAAAATGAACGTGAAAAATATTTTTTCTTCCTCTTTTCCCTAAAAAAAATTCTTAGTTTTTAGTAAGTATCTACCACATACATATACATATACCACACACAATTACATAGATCTGCATTTCAAACTTTAAAAACGAGAAAAAAGCAATTTTGAGTTAATTCACTTGAATTGTTGACAAAATTGTATTTTAAATCCATCCATTCTAAATTTACATATAAATAAGCTATTTTTATCATCTGCATTGTGTACAAATTAAATAATAATAATAAACAATTGTTTTTTATTCATTATTATTATTATTATATATTTATTATAAATTGTAAACTTTTTTTGAAATATTTAATCTAAAAGGATTTCGTGTAGCTATCTATGGCTTATATTAAAGGAGAAATTTTTCGAATTGCGTCACAACACAGAGTACTAGTCGTACGTTTATTTATTATAAACAAAGGTAGATAAACAGTATACAAAAAAAAATAGTGAAGAATAAAAAAGCTCAACCCATTTCGTCAACTCGGCCAATTCTGTTGGCTAATCAGCAACAATTCCTAATTGGTCTTCAAGACTGCGCATTGGCCAATTTTTCCAAATGGTGTAAAATACCTTATATAAAATCATCACCTTGTATAAAAATCTCTAATTGTTGTGCGATTTATCGCTCAAAAATTTTTATTTTCCCACGTCTGTTCCGATTTGTGTGTACATCTCCATATGAAAGTTCGGCATTTTTCAAAAAAGTGTATTCTTAATGAAGAAAGATATTTATAATGGCATCTTAGTTGATAATATACCAAGGTTATTTGTGGATACAAAAACTTTCGAATGTTGAAACCACCACCAAAAAGGATTCTGATTTTTTCGATGGTTAGAGAAGTCGGTAGTTACCAAGAAAAATTGATAATTTATTATCATCTACATTATCATCTACAAATTCTACCACTACCGCACAACTACATAAATAAACAACGATTTTTTTCATCTTTGTCCACACACCATACTATCGTATTTTAGTATGTGTTATATTATGGATTCTGATTTATTGAAAATAATAATGGGATGGAAATTGCAATGTTGATAAATATGATAATGATGGATATGATAATGTATGTGTACGAGGAGAATAATAATAGTAATATTGACAGAAGTGAAGGTGTCATAAGCATCAATAGCAATGTTATAACAGAATGAGAAATAATAGAAAATGATAGAGATAAAGTAATTTAGAAAAAGAAGATACGGTTGGGACTATTTATTATAAAGGAATTCCTAAGGATACTTGTCCAACTAAAGTGAAACGTGAAGTAAGAAGTCGTGGAATTGAACTAGCATATCACAACATTGATTTGGACATCTTTCTTCTATACATAACATTAGTGAGAATTCGTTGAAACAAAAATTAGATGCACAATCATATCAATTCTCACTTGATGAGAAAGTTTTGCCAATGACCTTTATCTTGTGACGAAAATAAAAAATGCTGCTCTTTTAAGATTAATTGTTGGTATTCAAGCAGTTGATGAAAAATATTTTATTTGGGAATTCTTATAGTTAAATGAAAATTGTCTTAGTTTTAATAAACTTTTTGGTTAAAAATTGCTTTCATAAGGGATAAAATCAGATCTTACTTAATCCAAGATATAAAATGTCCTTAATATAAAAGTCCATCCAATTAGT
This sequence comes from Entrophospora sp. SA101, assembly GCA_958430865.1. NCBI lineage: Eukaryota > Fungi > Glomeromycota > Glomeromycetes > Entrophosporales > Entrophosporaceae > Entrophospora > Entrophospora sp. SA101. The sequence continues at coordinate 18,031 of CAUDNR010004548.1, read as the reverse complement.
TAATTTAAAATTGACCTATTTTTGTTTTCAAAGTTATGTCACATATTGACTATCACCAGAAAGAAGAGAGTATGAATTTGTGTATGTAGCATACGGCAACAAAACATTATTATTATTATATAATATCAAATTAGTAAAGCCAATAGTAATTTTTTTTCATTGTTGCATATAATAAATATGAGTTATTGTATGTCCATCTGGAAATTTTACATGCAACAATGGAAATTTTAGCATGTCTCATTTCACAAGTAGACATACAATAAAATTCTTTTATCTTAATATATTTTGCTTCTAACGATTTTTATAATACTATTATTCTTTTTGGATTTTCTTAGTGCAGTAGTGTCTTTGTTAACATTGACATCTGGAGTATAGATCATCTGTTGTCATTGTCATGATTTGATTATCAGGTTCTGAATTAATTCATTAGGGATTAGTAATATTTTTAATATTTTTGAAAATCACCCAAACCTCGTGTTTTAATAGATAATCAACTCATATACTATAAATCGGGGTTGGCCATATTTAGTATTTTATTGATGGAAATGACCAGACCAAAACTTATAAATGTCAATAATCAGTGGGATAACAAAATAATAATAATAATAATATAATAATAATAATAATAATAATAATAATAATAACAATAATAATAACAAAACGATAATGAAGATTTACAATATGGAATTCTTTTCGATTAAAAAAAAAAAACTTAAACTGTTCAATAACAAAAACGCTCAATAAATATTACATAATATCTGCTAAAATTCCAAATGTTTCAAGTTTTTTTTTTGGGGGGATATTATGGGCTAATTTTCAATTACTTAATCAATTCTAGACCCACGGAGCAAGCTCTCTAACTTCTCAGGAGAAACAAGTCAAAATGCTTGCAGACATATTAAAACCATTTTTGATACTTACCAGGAGGAACCTTCCAATATAAAATCTCCTAGAAGAAGGACATCAACAATTACAATCCTTTCAACACCTACAATATCAGAGTTGGACCGTTATATTGCAATGGAGAGAGATGAAGATATCCAATTGTAAGTAATATGGCACGAGAAGATATTCATCAGGAAAATAAATCTCATGTAAACCTACGCAGGGTTTAAAACTGACCAGCATTATGCGGAAATGTTAACAGAATTACCAAAATATCGTCATAATGCTGGCCAATTCTGAACCCTACGTAGGTTTATGTAAGATTTATTTCCTGATGTTAGGCAATGAATAGCTATTGTTTTAAGTGAAAGTCATTACACTGACAACCCTGATGCTAGATGTAGTGCATATATAAACAATCTAGACGAACGTAGATGTGAATTCCTATTTATTAAAATTTCTTTTGGTCCTTTTTCTCCCGAAGAAAGTCATACAAGAGAAGATCGGTTGAGGTTAGGTAAATATGCAGTAGATTCGTGGAACCATTTATTAATAGATTTGAGTGCGAAAAAGAAATAGTTGAATTATTTCAACAAATGGAAAATTTTTCTTTAAAAGAGAACCGCGAAGCGGTTAAGAACTTGTGGCGACAAGGCTACAGAAGTCCAACACAAATCTCTCAAAAGACTAGTGTTCCTCTTCGCTCCTGTGAACGATATGTAGCTTATCTTACAATTCAAGCAAACTAGTGTTTCATCAGAACAGGAATTCTCGGTTGCTGGAAATACAATTAGTAAAACGTGAAATCGTTTGTTGCCAGAAATTGCAAGAGCATGAAGAAGTAAAATAGGAAATTTATTAAATAAATGTCGTGTAAATGATCTGACCAATAAACACGTGGATAGCAGTTTCACCAAATCTTAACAAAAAAATTTTTATAATCAAATTATCTTTAATTAATAACAAAACACAATCATGGTTAAGTTAACACAATCTGATGACGAATTTAACAAATACATTAATGACTTATTTTTACCCACTCAAGAATTGAAGAGGTGATGGCTCCATATGAAGAAATTGATAATTTAGCTACTGGGTGTGAAAAGTTGTTAAATAAAATAACCACAATGGGAAGATAACAAGGAAGAATTGAAAAATTAATATATTATTATTATATTGAAGAGGAGTTACTAAAAATATAGAGATAAATGGAGAGTTGTTGTAAAAGAAAAAAAAATTTATGAGTGAAAAAAGGCATTTTACAAATGCTACAAAAAATTTATAACACTGTTTATTTGAATTCCAATTTAATGAGAATTGTCTGATTATAAGAATTTATATAAATCGCAATCACTTCCTTATGAACTTACAAGACATATAATTTTTTCCTCAATTATGTATTCATTTAATTTACACCCTTATGAACTCTTACGGACTTATGAGAAATATTCTTTTCTTAATTATGTATTCATTTAATTTAGACTTGTAAGAAATAGTTTTTCTCAATTATATATTCATTTCATTTAATTTATATAGACTTAAAAGGCATAATTTTTTTAATCAATTATGCATTTATTAATCTATATACACTTTTAAGAAAATGTATTATGAAAATAAATGTTGTTTTGTATAGTGATTGATTTAAATGTTAGAAGAAAAAATGCACCTCAATATTTAAAAGAAGTAATTAAATTTGGGAAAATTTTATATTATATTATTCATAATTATAATAGAAAAGACCATATGCTAGCACTAGTTCACTTCACTACTGATATCATAACAGATGAATATGGCCTAAAATATTTTGAAGATTATGGCTCTATTAAATTTATAGAAATAATTGGGATTGGCCATTGTGTAGGATTTTTATCTTTTAGACCACCAAATAGAAAAACTGAAATTATTGTATAATTGATGATGATGATATAGACTTTTAAATAAACCAATGCTGTATGCTCTTGGAATAGGAAATTTTCCATATAAAATTGTACATTTTTGGAATGGAAAATTCCCAAAATTTTCTAGTACAAAACCATACATTTTCCATACAGAATATTTTCTTTACATTTTCCATACATTTTCCATATCCAAAAAATCTCAAAACACAGAATTTGTACAGAATTTTGGAAAATGTATGGAATTTCCGCACTTATTTTCATAGAGATGCAGGATTGGTTTGGAAATCCATGACAAAAAATTCAGCCTTGTTTATAATATTGATTATAACATTTTGCAATCATGGAAATGAATGTACCTACTATTATAATCAGAGCCAATGAGGAATTAAAAATCATTCTTAGAGTAATCTACTATCATGTACCTGGTTTTTATACAACCATAAAACAGTTACAAAAGGCTTGTTGGAGAGAAGGGTACAATCATTTTTTCCTGCAAGATATTGAAAAGTGGTTAAAGAACCAATATGTTAACCAAATTCATCAGTAACTGCAAAAAATCAAAGCTCAAGCAGGATTTGGAAAGATTAAAATTCCTAATAAAGCTCATCAGTGTGATTTATTACCTCATGTTCATGATCAAGAAGGTAGAAAGATATATCTTTATACTTTAATGGTAATAGATGTTGCTACACAGTTTAAAGGTGCATGGTCATTGACATCGAAAAATAGTCTGGAAGTTTGGAATGCAATTAAAGAAATATATGAAGACCCTGATAACCCTCTTAAATGGTTGAATTGTTAATGACTGATGGTGGTTGAAAATTCTCTGGACATTTTGTATGAGGAATGGAACATCATAATGTATTTATCTGGGTCATTGACCTTTACAGTTTTGAAAGCCTAGCAATTGTTAAGGCATTTAAGTGAGAGTTGGCAAAAAAGGCATACAAAATTCAATATGCAATAGATTCAAAATTACCAGCAGGAGAGCAATCAAGATTGTGGAATAAAATTCTCCGAGTAATTGTTGATTATATGAATAATACAAAGACAAGTTTAATAGATATGCCACCTGTTAGTGAAATGAAGTCGAAAGAAGTGATCTCTAAACCATCCATCAAACCCAAAAGACCTATTGGGGAAGATGAAGATCAAATACCACTGTTAGATACCTATTAAAACCTGGTGAACTAGAAGGCAGACATACATGCTGAGCAACTGATCCATACTGGAGTCTACATGTTTATCGAATTGGAAGAATTGTTGGAAAAAATCTGCCACAGCCAGTCTTATATTATTTAGAGAAGAACCAGTTGAATCAACCCAACATTTAATGGCTGTGATCCTCGTTGACCATTTAAGCATGAAGAATTGTAAATCGTAGATATGGAAAGTTTAGAGTACCCACCAGATGAATTTATCCAAAAATATCATTATCAAACCATTAACCATGTGACTTCAAAACCAGTGTATCCTCGAAATATACCATTATCAATTGGAACAATCTTAGTGGTAGCCGTTCTTGCTTAAAGCTTTTCTTATAAAAGTTTCAATATGGTATTTCGATGATTTTTAAATTTAATAACTTAAAATTCAAAAGACACAAATTATGGTACTTTTCTAAAATATTGAAGTAATAACATACATATATGTACAGTATACATTATTTAATATAAAATTTTTTTATGTGGAAGGAAATCTGTACAAAAAAAAAATAAAAAAAAATAAAAGGAAAAATATCCAGCAACTCTTTTTTTTTCCGGAAGTTAAAATTTTTTAAAGGAAAATCCGGATTTTTAAAGTACTATTTCAGCCCTGCTGACTGCTATAGTAATAATTCTTATTGTATACAATATTGTATTTAATGTTTGTTTAAATAGCATGATGGACATTCATATGTTACACGATCACCAATATACATTTCAATTGAAGATTTTAAAGTACTATTACCCCATTTGGAAGGTGAATGAACGAACACTAATTAACCTGTGTTCAAACTTTGCAGTAATATAATCCTTTATCTTTTAAAACGTTTTCCGTGTCAGATCAGACCAGATCAAACTTCCTTGACTTCAGTAATATAATAGTGAAAAATGCCAAAAGCTAAACAATGCGCGCTTTGTAAAGAAACTAAAACTGAAATTTTAGAACAATAAATGAAAGAAGGAGGCAACAAGGTAATCATTCTATCATTATTGTTAAATTAATAGTTTTGTATTATATATATCTGTTTCTTATTATTAGATAAATAAATGAATGCGGATAATAGAAACAAGGTGAGCTGTTCTATATATAATTATAAATAAATAGGACACACAAAAGAAACAAGGTTGTTCTATAATTGTTGCTAAATTAATAGTTTTGTATGATATCTTTATTTACATATTTATTTATTATTTACTATTAGATAAATAGGAAAGAAACAAAAAATTATTGTTAAATTAATAATTTTGTATAATATATATCTATTTCGTGGATGATAATAATTTTGTATAATATGTATATATCTATCTATTTATCTATTTCGTGGATAATGGTTGTTCTATAATTATTGTTAAATTAATGGTTATTAGATAACATGAATAAAAATTTGCTTCTGATATCTATTTGACAAAAACTTGTATATTTTTATAATTGGTTAAATACTGGGCTAGCAAAAATACATGCAACGATTTAGTTGAAGCTTCCTTTTAACTTTGTGTAATTTATCGGGCCAATCAAATTTCGTGATAAAATCAAAATATGATTGACGAAAATCATTGCCAATTTGCGAATGTCCGCCATGCTTGTTTAAATAGATCTATGATTAAATTATTGTTACACGACCATCAAAAAATTTGACATCGTAATATATCAAATTTAAAAGGGCTATTTCCAGTGACAAAAAACAGCACGCTGCTGGTGCAAACTATAAAATCCGGTGAATTCACAGAAAACATTTGTTGTGGGAGATTTGGATCCATTGAAAGAGCAAATGGAGGATGGTCTATTAGAGGTTAGACCAAAAGGAATTCAGTTCATCTATTTCTGAGAAGTTTGAAGGATCTATCAGTTCCGCAATGAGCTCCGTTGTAAAGAGAATTACTGGGTATGCAGGGTTTGACAATTGGTAGGCTGGAGTCAAAGTGCGGTAAATCTGTATTTAAGAGCGGTTGGTACCACGCACATAAAAACAATTTTTAAAAAAAAATGTATTTTGTATTTCATGTATTTTGTTATTGTGTCACCTACGCATGATTGGTAGAAATAAAAATATTATAAGAGAACACACAAATGGTTGGTCACATACTACTCGTGAATAACCATTAGTGTGTTTTAAAAATTAAATGCCAAACAATTATCATCACCATTTTGATTTATTATTCAGAAATTGCAAATAAAATGGTAATTATAGATAATTAATAAAAATAATCAATTGCAATTTGTAATTTTTGATGTCCATTCTTCTTCAAAAATTCATCAAAAATGCTATTTAAATTATATTAACAAAATATTTGTTGATTTGTGATTTAATTATAGACAATAGTAATTAATAGATTTTAAAAGACCCATAGTATTTGATATGGTTGGACACTATGTTGTTGCTTGGTTTGGATTTATTTTGATAAATAATTCAGTAAGTTTGTAAAAATAAATTTGCATATTCAAAATAATAGAAGACAATTAGTTACCATATTTTTAGGAATTGACAAAGTCAAAGATGAATTTGGTTTGGTTGGGATAGAAGTTTGTGATTGAGGTTAGTAACCTATTTTTTAAAAAATTTTTTTTTAAGTATAATTAAAAGTAGATACACGACCACATAATTCATTGTTAAACTCCTTAAGCCATAAATAAATAGTTTATATTGTTTTCTATTTGAATTGAATTATAGTTTAAATTCAATATTTAATAACAACTCTTAAACAATTTCATTCGATTCAAATCTAAAACCCCAGCTCCAGATATTCTTCTTGTTGAATTAGGTTAATCTTTTGATATAACTTGGATACAGCACCACCACCAATCTCTTGCGTGAATTCCATGATGTAAATCAATCTCTATAATACTGGATTTTAAAGTACAATTTCGAGCCTTGGTTTTACTTTGTTTGGATAATTAACAAAAGGCAGATCATCTAATCTACAGCACGTGAGTAATAGCAATAGTTACATAGTCAGCTCACAGTTGGACTTTAAACTTTTTTTTAAAGGCGATGAATCGAAATCCAAGCATTCAACAGGCACAAACACCCTGAAATTTAATCTCACGCATAAAAAATGCACTCCCAAAAAATTACATTTTTTAAAAAATGAATTCTCGGCTACTCAGCATTCATCATTCACCATTCACCATTGAATATTGAGTATTTTTATACAACGCTTTTACTTTCGTGAAACAACAAAATCCTTTGTAAAATTTAATTATAATTGGACATTACACTTACCTTTTTTGGTATGTGTTGGCTGCGCCAACCTCGACATATACCAATACTAATACCTGATTTTCCGTTGCACCAATTTAATTCCCGTATCTTAAAAAAAAAAAAAAAATGTCACATAATAAATTATTATCATCAATATCACCAGAAAGAAGAGAATTTGTATATAAAATTTGTAATGAAATTTATAATAATGCAATAATGGTTAATCTTAGTAGAGAAAGTACAAAAGTTTATTTTTTTTCATTAATTAAGAAAAACGAGGAGCTTTCTCAAAATGAAAAAGAATTTTGTAAAGAAAAGTTTATTTATGAATTGGAATTAAATAATGCAATATATAAATTAGGCAAACCAAAGGAATGTAAAAAGTGTAAATCAATAAGATACTCTAACAGGTTCTGTGAAGGTTGTATCAGCTTACAATTACAGAATCTTTTCACTACTTGGACTTCTGAAAATAACATAGTTGATAACTTTATTCAACAATGTCAAATGAAATCATCTTTTCCACAACATATTTTAGAATGGATACCTTTTGAGCAATTTGAAAAAGTAACAAAATTAACTGAAGGTGGATTTAGTTCAATTTATACTGCTGGGTGGATAAGAGGAAGAATAATTGATTATGATGAAAATAAAAAAGAATTTGGTTATTTAGGAAGGCAACAAGTGGTATTAAAAAGTTTAAATAATTCAAGTAATCCAGGAAAAGGGTTTTTTGATGAGGTTGGTATTTTTTATTTAAAACAAAAAAAAATAATGCTATATTATATAATACTAAATGATTTTACATTTAATTACAGGCAATGAATTATTGTAAAATTAAATCAAGTATGATTGTTAATTGCTATGGTATAACTAAATTCCCAGATAATGGAAATTATGCTATAGTTATAAATTATTTACCAGAAGGAAATTTAAGGGATCATTTGCAAAAAAATCATTTAAATTTAACATTAAAAGATAGAATTGCAATTTTTAAATGGTTATGTACTGCATTATATTATATACATGAGAAAGATTTAATCCATTGTGATTTACATAGTGGTAATATATTATTGGAAGGAGGTACTTGTTATATCACAGATTTGGGATTATGTGGACCAGTTGATGAAAAGTCATCAAATAAAATATATGGAATTGTATCTTATATTGCACCAGAACTACTTAGAGGAAAAAATTACTCAAAAGAAACAGATATTTATAGTATCGGGATGCTAATGTGGGAAATATTTGCAGGATGTCCACCATTTAATGATACAGCACATAATAATTATTATAATAATAAAGGACCAGCAGTTGGAAGTGAAAAAGTTGAGAATTACTGATGGATGGTTTTATTTATTACAAATATGAGATTTATAACTGTCAATGTAATTTGGCAAAAGTGGAAGTTAGCTATTTGCATTGCTTGTAACTTTTACCACTACTGTAAATGTAGAAAAATGACAAATGATGGTCCCCATATTTGATTGGCTAGTTTCTTTTAATATTGATATTATTTGACGTTTTAATGATAAATTTGATTTAGTAATTTTGCGTTTTAATATTAATATTTATGTCCTACTAGTCCTACATCTGCATCTGAATACATCACAATTGATAATACTGAAAAGGATCACGAAATAGATATACAATAGATGAACAAGAAATAATGTTAATGATTACTCCAAATAAGCAAAATAAAGAAGTTATTATTGAATGATCTCCACCTGTTTCAAATAAAGAAGCTTTATTAGCAATAGAAAAATTAAACATATTAATATTCATTGGCCAATAATCTGAAAGTTGCAACTAAGCAACAATGAAATTAAACCATTAATTTGATTTGAATCAACAATCAACATTAGGTAAACTTTTTTTTTGCTAATTTTATTTTTGCAAAATGGTTATATTTATATATATATATAATAATTTTTTTTTTTTTTAAATAAAATTTATAACCACGTGATGATGTACAAATTTCCTATAACGAGCTTTTTTAGCCCAGCCAAAGGTTCGTTACAGAGAATGTACTGTACAAAGAATTAAATGTAACATTTAAATTAAAAAAATTGATTTAATAAAATACTTTTTAAAGAAAGAGAAATAAAAATAAAAAAGAATATTTTTTAAAATTTGAAAAACCAAATTCACTTATAAACTTTCTTCACGATCGGCTTTGCATTTGATTTTGGGGTTGATTGTTGTCGTTGGGATTGAGGTTGGGATTGATATTTAAGTTGGAATTGAAGTTGCTGGTATAGTTGATGTAACCGTTGTTGATGTAACTATTGTTAATATGTTGTAACTGTTGCTGTTGCTGTTGCTGTTGCTGTTGCTGTTGTTGCATATTTATTTGTTCCGATAAAGTCGGACAGTAAAGGTCAAAACCAAGTTGCGTTTCTATATCTTGTTGAAATAATTTATTTTCTTGAACTTGTAAAAATTCTTGTGGAATATTGCTACAACCATCAATCACATAACGAGGTTCAAAGTTATCCGATAAATTTGTTTGTAATACTGGAGTTGCATTTTCAGTAATAGGATCGACTTGAGTAGCTTCATTATACGGAGTTGAACATGGAGGAGGAAAAGGCGACGCGTCTTTTGTGTAAGGCAGATAATGTAATGCAATTGAATAATGGTTATTATTAAATTCATTTGGTGTTTGTTGATCTCCCGAAATTTTACGAAGATACATTTTAAATTTCTCAGCAGCCAGTTTCTGTAATATTCCAAAGTATTTTCTTACTTCGTGCGATTCATCATCCCAAGATTCTCCAGTTATACCCGAAACCTTTCCTTGGTCCTTTCGCTCCTTAAAAGATTTATTTTTATTTCTTCGATACAACATATAAACATTCTGTGGTTTTTGTTTTTTTTTGTTGTTTCTAGTACTAGGGGAAATCAACACTTCGATCGGTAAAAAAAGTTCACAGGGACGATTTAATAACAGATAAACTTCATCATCACCAAGTCGTGCATTAACAAAACATGATAATAACGTGGACGTTAAATAATCTTCATTAACAAGTTGTGCTTGAATAGCATAGAAGAATAATAAGGAGATTGCAAAAAATTCATTATTAATATTAATTGCTACTATTGGATAAAGCATTATTGTTATTAAATAAAAAATCTTTTTCGATTTTTCAAATTTTAGAAAGTGCGATTGTTGCTTTAATTTATAACTTTTTGAGAAAAAAGGATATTTTAAGCATAATAAAAATTCATCTATTGGCCCGGTCTATTTGTAAATAAAATATAGATAAGGTAGCAGCCTGTTATCTAAAAACAGTAACGTTTTTAGTCACCAAGGTAATAAAAAGCAATAGTTGATATAACTCTCCTAAATTTTCAGATAAAAAATAGTGATTTATGTTACACAGAATATATTTCAATGGATTCATTGATATTGAACACGAATAACATGACATTAATAAAAAGCAAACATTCAATTCAATATCAAAGAAGAATTCAAATATCTTGCTTGGTAAATTATATATATATAATTATAAATAAAGATTATGCGAGTGGTATTAACAATCGTTGTTGATTCAATATCAAAGAACAAATATCTTGAAAAACTATATATCTTTTTTGTAATAAATATTCGAAATAATAATGTTATTAATAATTTATCAAAGGAATCTGAAACTTCAGCAGCTGATCGATCAGCGATGTAGTTCAATTTTGTGTAATTAATTCACAAACGAGCAGAAATAACGAAATAATTGGTGCCAGAAATAAAATTAAAGTTTATTGTTGATAATAAATTAATTTGTTGCCAAAAAAAAATTACAATAGTTAATTGATTTTATGTAAATACATTTCAATGGTTTGAATGATGTCACCCATTGCTATAAACATGACATATATATGAATGGTAAATTTGTTTAAATTAAACTATCTTTTATTTCCAAAAAATAAATAACTATTTTTTCTTTTTTGCTTCCAAAACAACAAATAACTAAATTTTATTTCCAAAGCAATAAAATAAATGACCAATAACCTATTATTTACTGGTTGTAGAAACATATAATACATTTCAATGGTTTGAATAATAATAATAAAATTAAAGATGGAAGCCACAATTCAATTTAATATTCTGCAACTGCACTCAATTTTTATATGCCACACTTAGTTGCAACTAATCATAATTAATTGAGGAGCCATACTTAATAATAATATCGTTACTATAGGGCACGATATGTGAATTGATTACACATTATCGATGTAATAAAAATTTTAGAGTTTGGTTACAAATCCTGATTGTCTAACACGCGTGTGAATTTCAATAACAAATATGGTAAATTTAATAATCATTGTTACGAAAATTAATATGAATGAGTCCGTGTAATTACAACTTAATTAGATTTATATTTATTTAATTTATAATTTAAATTGAAATTGATTTTATTTAACTAGCATATTCCTTTTAAAGAAAATTCTGAATTTTTTATTCTTATTTCTAAAAATAGATCAATTAAATTATTTTTTATCATTGCAATTTAATTACAATGTCTCAATGTTGTATATTCTTTTTTAGAGAAAATTGATTCTTTATTCTATTTTTCAATTTTCGAATAATTAATCAAAATAGATTAATTAAATTATTTTTATCCATCTACAACTAAAATGCATGAAACATTAATTTAAACACGGATGTGTCATTCTTATATACTGGCATCATATACAGTCACCACTCCTATACAATAATAATCACAAGACTTTATGATCGCTTTTTATATATTGAATTCACATATTGTCACTTTCATAGTGTAATCATTTTGTAATCAAGTTTAAAAAACAAAAAAAAACATGCTTTTATTATGTATCATAAAACCACAAGTTTCGAGTTTTAAATTGTTCCTGGAGTCTAATTTCTTGTTATAAAATAATATTGCATAAAAGACAAAATATTTGCTTTAATAATTAACACTTATAATAATTTAATATTTTAATCAATTTTGCTTCCAAAAAAGAAAAAATCAAAAATCCACAATAGCAAATTATTTTAGTGAAAAAAAAATAACAATTGACGGATGGATGGATAAATATTCTAATTTTAATCATCATCGAAATTCCCAGATTTATTAAATACTAGGATTAGTCCTCAAGCACCTCAAGCAAGGTCTTGTCATTACAGATAAATAATTGCTTGCAGAAAAGGCAAAAAAGATCACTAGTTTTTATAGTGTGACAGGAAGTTTCGACCAGTGATATTGATTTAATTATATAGAATCTTTGTTTACGCGTCTTTTTCTTAGTATTAGAAAAAAAATTCAAAATGCCATATAAATATGTTTTTTTTTGGATTAATAATCTTTGAAAAGGTAGGTAGGTAGGTAGGTGTTTTTGAAGATATACAAGTTCAAATATAATAAGTCAATAACACCAGCGACTACATATTGAAAATAACAGTTATTATTACTCAACCACTAGATTATTCTAAAGTCTTGGTGTATTGTTGTTATTTAATATATTATTATTATTGTTACTGTTATTATTATTATTACTAACTTGTATTATTTAAAAATGTAGAATTGAGCCATGCAACTAGAACTGTTGGTTTACTCATTCATTCATTAAAAAGAAATTTATTAATACAAATTACTAACATTGTATTAATATTGTTTTCTTCAAAAAAATGTATCTATCGTTACACGATCATCAAAGGAAAAAAATTAACATCAATATCAAAATCTTATTAATGGTAACAGATAATGATACTATACACTATTAATAATAATTTCTATTGTATATGTAATATTGTATTAATATTTGTTTTCTTCAAAAAACAGATCTACGGCTAAATTGTTACGCGACCATCAAAAAAAAAATACCTTCTCTAGTTGATATATATTACTAATGGTAACAGGTGATGCTGTTACTAATAATAATTCATATTGTATATATAACATTGTATTAATATTCGTTTTTTTCTATGGTTTAACGATGAATGGTTGGTTGTTACGCGACCATTAATGGGTAATAGGTAATAATATTACGTACTATAATAATAATTCTTATTGTATACAACATTGTATTAATGTTTGTTTAAATAGATCTATGGTTAAACGATGGATTATTGTTACGCAACCATCAATATTCTAATTGGTACATATTATTAATAATATTAATATTTGTTTCTTCAAAAAAATGGATCTATGATTAAATTATTGTTACACCACCATCAAAGAAAAAAATTTGAAATCGTAATTTATCAAGTTTAAAAGGGCTATTGTCAGTAACAAAAAACAGCGCACTGCCGGTGCAAACTATAAAATCCAGTGAATCCATCGGAAAATACTGTTATAGACGGGAAATTTGCACCCATTGAAAGAACAAATGGAGGATTGGTTAGACCAAAAGGAATTCAGCTCATCTAATTCTGAGAAGTTTGAAGTATCCATCAGTTATGCAATGGGCTCCGTTGTAAAAAAAATCACTGGGTATTCAGGGTTTGACAATTGGTAGGCTGGAGTCAAGTGCGGTAAATCTGTATTAAGAGCAATTGGCACCACGCACATAAAAACAATTTTTAAAAAAACTTATTCGATATTGATATTGAAGAGATTTATTGTTGTTGCTTGAGATATTATTATGATTATTTAAAAAAATTATATAATTTATGGTCAGTATTTTAAATTTGGTTTACATTATTGTGATTATGGGATCAAGATCAGTGTGATTATTTTGGATTTTGTTAGTGGTGACTTTAGAACAGATAAATTATAGGAAAGGGCTATTCATCAAGACATGAATAAAATTATTTATTAAATAAATAGCAGCGTAAGTGGTAAAATATAGATGGATATATAAAAATATAAGAATATCCTGTCACATACTACGCGTGAACAACATTCATTGGTAGAAATAAAAATATTATAAGATAATAAGAATGGCTGGTCACATACTACACGTGAACAACATTTGTGTGTTTTTAAATTTAAATAATTGCAAATAAATTGTAATCAATTGCAACAGATATTTTATTGGCGTGTATTGTGTAATACAATTCCATTTAACATATTACGTACGTGACTCTAACAATAACCAATGATTTTTGTAAAAGATAATCAAACTTACCAAGTTATATTGATTTATGTTATTATTATTAAAGATGGTCCTCAATTAATTAAGACTAATTGAAACTAAAAGTGGCATATAAAAATTGAGTGCAATGGCGGATTTCATCTTTCAACCCATTGAAATACATGACGTGTAACATCAGTTTCTATAACTGGCCATTTATTTTTATTTTTTTCTCAATAAAGATATACAAATGAAGCCACATTTTTTTTGAACAAATTTAAAAATGTTATATTGTAACTTGTCAGCTTTATTATTATCAATAATTAAAATAAGGATTTACCCGAAATATGAAATTTCAATGGTTCTATTCAACTTTCAATGTACTGATCAATCTACGACAGTGTTGTTAAATGTGGAACACGGCATATTTTATTTAGGGGTCCTAACAGATGTAACAGATAATAATTGTTTTGGAAGTTTAACATTAATCTATTTCAAACGTTTATTTAGTAATACCATTCATATGTCGTACATGTTCCCAAACCATTGAAAATATATTATGCGCCTCGTTCTTTGTTTATCATATGATCTTTATTTATAATTATTTATCAAGATCTTTAATATTGAATTGACGCATTTGTTTGTTTGTTTTTTATATTGATGACATATTATTCATTCATATGTTGTGTGATGTAACATACCAAATTTCTCGCACCAGGAAACATGAAAAAATGTTTTCAATGAACAAATGTTTTTTAATGACAATGTTTTCAATGAACAAATATTTTCAATGAACAATGTCTTATTATATTAGGTGAAATGTCATTCCTAATACTATTTTTAGAATAATAAGATCTATCAGCCTGTTATTTTTACATTTTGAATTAAAAATGACTTTTGATAAATTTTTTATATAAATTAAAAAAAAATCTCTAAAATTTAAAAACCGAGTTATTGATAAAAAAATTTTTTATAATGACTAATCATCTAATAAATATTGATAATGAAATTTTTGCAATATCATTATTGTTATTATGTATTATTAAAGCACGACTCGATAATGATAAAGTTAGACTTCTTTTAAAACCACCTTGTGAACTCTATTTATCAATAGAAGAATTGATTGCGCCAAGATACAATCCAACAAACCCCCCAAGACCTCAGAATCGGTTTTTTTTGTATCGAAAAAATTATAACAAATTTCTTGGGGATGGAAATAATGTACCAGATGTTTCGAAAGGTGCTGGGAAGGCTTGGAATATTGAATCACACGAAGTAAGGATGTACTTTGAAATATTAGAGAGTCTGGCACTTGAAATGCACAAGTTACTTTATCCTGGTTACAAATATACAAGCTCAGGAGATCAACCACTAAGTTGTGAAGCTAAAGAACCAGGATTACAACAAAAACAAAATAATATCGGTCACGTGACTCAATCACCATCGCCACATGTGTCTTCATATACAAACGGTGATACAAATTTATCACCGTTCACTTATTCAAATTTATATAATATTAATTATAAGAATTCAATTCATCTAACTTACACAGACGATGATACAAATCCATCGTCTTTTACTTATTCAAATTTGTCCACACTACATTCAGATAAAAACGCACTTGAACTGTCTTCTTCTTACACAAGCGATATTACGAATCCATCGTCTTTCTCCAATTCACTTACTTCTTTACTTCCACGTTTCACACCACCTCATTCTAATATTAATTATAACAACTCACCTTCTTCTTACACGAACGATAATACAAATAGATCGTCTTCCACTTCTTTATCGCCACCTCATTCTAATATTAATAATAACAATTCACCTTATCTGTCTTCTTCTTACACGAACAATAATACAAATATATCACCTTCCGCTTGTTTCAATTTATCCACAACTTATTCTGATATTAAAAACTCGCTTGATCCGTCTTCTTTTTACACGAACGGTAGTACGAATTCATCGTCTTCTTCATCCACTTTTTTTTCTCCGTGCCCCACTCCGATTATTAATTATGGAAACCCTTCATGTGCACAAAATAACACCATCTTCGATAATATTAATGAGTTAACTCGACCTAATGCTATTGTTGGAAACGCAACTCCAGAATCACAAACAAATTTATTGGGTCGTGATTTTGATCATTCTCGCATGAATAATGTTATTATTTCTTATGATAACATTATGCAAAAACTTTCTGAATTTCAAGAAGTTCAAGAAGTTCTGGAAGATAAAACTCAAGAAAATGCCAACAGCAGTTACATCAACTATAACGACAACTCCAATCCTCAATCACAATCTCAAAATCAACGACAATAACTAACTCCAAAATCAAACTCGACATTCTTTAAATAATATATAAAATCAGTTATGAGAAGTTAACTTACTTTTATAAGTGAATTCTGTTTTTAACTTTTTAAGGAGAAATGTTTCTTTTATCATCCATCGAAGCAAATAAATTCCTTTCGTTTTTTTTCATTTTTTTTTTTTCTCTTTTTTTAAATTAGTGTTCACATGAACACCAAAAGTTTTTCTTGCATCATTTTTTGATGCTATTTCATTAATAAACTGTGAAATTTTTTAATTTATTTAAGGAAAATAATATATATAAGAAATAAAATTAAAATTTATAATCAAAATTATGTGTGATTGGCTAATTTTGAATTTCACGCGTATGTTCTATATGATATTAAACAATTACAAGAGCAGTATTTTCTTTAAAGGATTTTGTTGTTGATGTCAGCCGGTCAAGAAATTTAACGGCTAAGCAGGCTAATAAATGTATTTTTCTTTTTTTTTGTAAATTGGGTATATTTTTCTAGTGATATCAGCCGACTATGAATCTTCTGCTTAACCAACTGATAATTGATTTCAGCCAATGAAATCTTTAGACTAATCAAACCTCTTCTCTAAAAAGAATATCGGGATATCGTTATTTATTGATCTAAATAATCGTTAAATTATAATTAAAAAACATATTACTCAAAAGCAATCATCTGTTAGTCTTTGTTAGCATTTTGTAAACATTACAATTAAATCCTAATGCTGGTTTCATCAATCACATTGAAATTAAAAATTTGATCAAATCCAACTCTAGACAATACACCATTATTTTGAATTTCCTCATTATCTTACTTTTTTATATAGTAAATAATTTAATATTTCCTCTGTAATGTTTTAATCTAAATAATTGCTATCTTCGCCATCCTATTTTCTTCCACTTCAAAATTCTGGATTTATACTATGAGTTAAATGGCATTATAATTTTGTAGTAATTAAATGCCATTTGATTTTTGCAATTTTTGAAGCATGAGTAATTTTTTATGTATGCATTGATGTCATAATAGACCATAAACGTTCTACATCAGCTGAATCTGCAGGTAAAGAAAGAGTACGAATTACAATAGAGTTGGTTACCAAAACTAGAGTGTTTCGCAACTGTGCAAAAATCAAAAGATTTTGCCATAAGTTGAAACTAGTTTTGACTTTTTGCTTTTGATCTAATTTTGACATATATAACTTTTTAATTTTAGTTTTGACTTTTACCTCTTCAAAATAGTTTTGGCGACAATAAATTGCAAACATTGAAATATTTGATTTCCAAAAACGAATGGATTTTGAATCATTATTTTTATCCAAAGGATAAAAGGTTGTTCATGATTAGAGATGGGAGCCGCAATTTGCCGCAATTAATGAGTTTGTGGTATGCTAATAAAATACTACGTAATATTGGGGTGTTACAAATTTCAATAAACACAAACATAGTTGACCACACATATAAAAAGTCATATATACGGATTTTTCG
>CAUDNR010004547.1:15577-25713 GCA_958430865.1 Entrophospora sp. SA101 | reverse complement strand
AACATCATTTTTTAAAACATTTATGTCATATATTTTAACATTTTAACATTTAGGTGAATATATTTTATCATTTTAATATTTAGACAAATATATTCTTTTCCATGTTAACTTGCATATTAAATGGTTGATTGTCAAGTTAATGATTATTAGGTATTATTTTTTTATTTATTTTTAATTTTATATATATATAAATAAACATTAAAATGAAAATCCAACAAATTGGAACATTATTTTAACATTTAGATGAAATATGTTAAATTGCATATTCAATGATTGATTTGTGTTGTTTAGTCTACAGTTAAATGATGAATTATTGTTATAAAACCATCAAAAAAAAAAAAAAAAACAATATCAACGTCAACATCAACTAATACTATTATCATTAATAATTCAATTGTTCATTGTAAAAATAAATTCTAAATTGTAATTCATAAATTAAATAATTATTTGCTATATGTTAATTTTTTTTTTGAAGCAAGCAATAATGATTTTATTTTATTTTTAACAATCAAATGTGATTGAAAAGAATGTCCAGTGTTAGAAATTCGACCACACCTTAACATAAAACTAGTCTAATTTTAGAAATTATCTGCAGTAGATTTTCAGATTTGGTTAGTGCGTGGAGATTTTGAATTTCTGATTGCTATCAATAACCAGCAGTTGTTATATATAGCAAGCAACATTAAACAATAATATTAGTAGCAAACAACAACAATGAACCATCATTTGACTTAGGAAATAATACCGCCTTAACTACTTTAAATCTTTGAGGATGATAATAAAGGTTAAGATCCAATTTTGTTAAATGGAAATATTCAAACCTTTCAAAAAAAAATGTGGGATGGTTGTCCTATTTATATGTTTGAATTTAATAAATAGATAATTGTCTTGGCCTGGGTGATGTCTTTTTTTTGCTTTTTGTGATGAAGAAAACCCAACTTAACTTTTGATGCTAAAATAAATGAATTTTTGATCTAGTGTTGCACATCAAAGTAATCATGTAACACATAAAAAAGCAAAAGCTCGCATTGCATTCTCAGTTATAAGCTTGTTATTATATTGTAATTTGTTTTTAGTTTATTTTACAAGTATTGCAATGAAATGATTTTTTATTTATAGTAAATTTTATTATAATAACTAGAGTTAGTTACAAGTAAGAAAGTTTATACCACCTTTATAGAAAATTTAATTTTGATTTAATTTTGCCAATGGAAGATTAATATGCATTTCTTTTTTTGCAATTTTCTCATCAATCTATTAATTGAACATTTTCTCTGAACAAGCATACTATTCAAACTCGAATCCCAAATACAATCATATTAATAGAATATAATCATTTTCATTAAAATTCATATCATGTAATATTTGATCAATTGAAATCATCATATTAATTGGTCCACACACAAAAATTTTACTATTGGGTCTACTACTTATGGAATCAAATCTTCCCTCCATCTGAACTTTTTGTAAATTATTATCATTATCATTATTACAATTGTAAATATCAGTGACTAAATTTAATCTTGGGGGTGGTTTATGAATTTTTCTATTCAATGAGAAACTTGATTGTTTCAAGAAATTTGATGATGTTGCTGTTGCTGTTGCTGTTGGTTGAACAGATGACGATGCTTCCACTGCTGCTGCTAGTGAAGGTGATGAAAGTGATGGAATTGATGAAATTGATAAAGAGGATGAAGATGATTGTAAGCCAAAGGATGAATCGTTATTGTAATTATCTAATGGGTTTTTTGATAAATCTCCTGTAAATGTCTCTTTTCCACTCTCCCATCCCCTCCCCACCTTTTGTTCTATTTCCTTTTCATTAATAATTGTATTTTTGAACCAATTTTCTAAAATATCCTTATCAACTTTTCCTTCCAACCCTGATTTCCTTATCCTTAGTAATTCTTCCTCTTCCTCTCCCTCTTCACTATTACTAGCAGAAAAGTTATCAGGTAGTTTATCAAATATATATGTAATTGACAATACATCATCAATATTTGTGTTGTCATTAGTATTATTGTTATTAAGTGAATGATAATAGCAATCTTTTAAATTTACTATTGAATCATCAACAGATTTATTGGCATATATTAAATGCATTGATAATTTACTATTATTATTGTTAAAATTATAATGTTTTAAATGAAATTTTATCAACTAAAAAAAATATAAATTAATTAGAAATAAAATTTACCAAATTAATGCATGAATTAGTTAAAAACATATTCTTTACCTGAATCATTGGTGTAATTCCAGTTCCTCCACATATCATATATAAATTATCCCAACATTTATTATTATCATCATTATTATTTAATAGATAAGTTCTATTGATTATTGGTGAGGATAGTAAAGTAGCAACTGTTGGTGTAATTGGAACTAAATAACTTGATAATCTATTATAATTTTTAGATAATCTATTATTATTGTTGTTATTATTATTATTATTATTATTATTATTATTATTATTATTATTATTGTATGGTGCTAATAAAAATGAAAGTGATTTCATTTCAATAGGAGATTGTTGTAGTTGTTGATGATACTGAAGATGAAGATGTTGAAGAGATGTTGTTGAGTTTGTTGTTTTTGCAGTTAATGGCGATATTGTAGTAGTAGTGATAGGAGTAGTAGACAATATTCTATCACCAATATCAAATGGACCTCTTGCTTGAATTTCAAATCCAATTAATCGATTATTTAAATGTTTTGACATTGGACCATTTGGATAAATTTTTACTAGAATACTAAAACTTTTCATTATTTTTCCATCTATTGGTGAATAATTCCTAATTACCATCTGACCTTTAAGTCTTGACTGAATTTCAATAAAATGCCCAGGCAAATAATCCAAATCCATATTACTATTATCATTGTTGCTGTTGTTATTATTATTGCCATCATCATCACTGTCATTATTATTGCTAATAAATGTAAATTTGACAATTGGTGATTTTTTATTGTTACTTATTATTGATTTACTAATTAATTTAAATCTTTTAAATTTTATTCTATGAATTGCTGAATCTTTTACAAACCAATTACCATTAACATTGTCATCAGTATCATAATTATTCTGGTATTGATCATTAATATTCTCATTTAATTTTGCAATTATCATTGTTGTCATTTTTTTGATGGCAGTTAAACTATGAGGATGAAATGCTAATGGAGATTTAACTATATATTTTTTATTAATATCATCAACTATTTTTGCAATTGAGAATTTATAATTTATTTTAAAATTAAAGTTAACTTTTGATTTTGTTGCTGAAGAAGAAGATTTTTGTTTTAAAGAGTGTTGTTTGATTGTTTCATTATCATTATGATTGTTGTTGTTTTCTTTGTTGGCATTAATATTTCTTGCATGAAAATCTAATATGAGATAAAATAATTATTTTTAAATTTTGTGACTAAAAAAAACTAAAAAGAAATCTTTAATTTACCATCAGTAATATCAGTTCCAATTACACTCTCCAATATTTTTGCTCCTCCTGGATGAACACCTATCCATTTTCTTATATCAACAACAAATCCATCACAAATTACTAAATGTGCCTGAAAATAATAATGATTACATATGTCAAAGTTTCAACTTTTGTTAATTAATTGCCCACATCCCTTCCCAACCAATTTAATTAGAAAACTTACACCTCTTTGAACTTTATCATTAAATTCATCCAATGTCAACTCTGGTAATATATTACATTTTTCATCACCAAGACATTTAATTATAGTCATTTTTGTTCTTTGATTACCACTGCTATCCTCCTCACATTCACTTTCATGATTATTATTATTATTGAATTTAATATATTTTGAAAATTTAAGATTTTTTAAATTAAATAAATATTCATAATTTACAAATATTAGTATGATGAAAATTATCCAAACAATGTATAGTACTTTATAACGTGACAAATCCCTATGATTGAAAAAATTAATATATTGTATATTGATGAATTTATTATAGTTATTCATAAGAATTATTATTTGTATTAATATTTCTACTTACTTTCCATAAGATAAACTATAGGTAACCATGCCTAATAAACATACAGTATATTTCATAATATACAATTAATTTTTTTATATCAAATATTCAGATCAATAAAATTTTAAACTAATACCATCCACAAAGAAAAAATTGGTTCTACTAACCAAGGTAAATATTAATCCATGAAACAATTAACAAAGAGATCCCTAAAAATTTATGAGTTCTTTTAAAAAATCTAGGATATCCTAAATTTACTGATACTAAAGATGCTTGACTCCATATTGAAATTAATCCAATTGCTAATTGTATAAATACTAAACAATAAAGTGCTAATCCTAAACTAGATTATTAACAAGCTATTAGTATGTATATCACAAATATATATTAATTAATGAATCAATAGGTTAAGATTTACAATGAATGGAGGGTGTTTGAACCAGCTACTGCTAATGCTGCAGCACCAAAACTTCCTATACTTATTCCACCAAGAAGCTGTATAGTTCGATGAATCTTGAGATAGTTATTTGTATGTTTAAAAAATCTAACTATAAAAATTGATATTGGAAATAACACACTATTTTATGTAATGAAAAAGTAAGTATATTGTGCAAGAATAGATCAAGTAATGATTAATTAAAAGATTACCTCCAGGTAAATGACATTCCAATTCCATGTATATATTTTGTTGTCTGTTGACTTGCCTTTATTTTTACTGCTTCTATTTTATTATTATAAAAATCAATCATTATCAATATTCGATTATTTCCATGATAAGTAAAAGATGAACTATTTATAATAACAAAATATCATTATTAAAAATATCATTATTAGTGTAATTATTCATTTTATTATATTTTTACCTTCCAGGATTGTAAGCCATAATATCTAAAAACAAAATAGTAAGTGATTAAATATAAATAATAATATTATTATAACACCAAAGATACAAACACCTAAAAGGATATTTTTTCTTACATTTAACATGCCCATCCTTAATTCCGCGTCTTCCATCAGGTAATAATGGTCTTGAGAATTCAATAGTTGCTAAACTATCACTTACATTTGAATTAATATTTGTTAAATCTGAATTATCATCACGATTAGGTGGGTAATGATCAGCTGATGATGATCGATAATTGAATATGTCAATTTTATTTTCCCGTACCTATAAAAATCAATTTATTTATTTATTCATTAAAATTTAATTTTAATAAAAAATTTTTTTGTAATCTTACAAAGCCAATAACAAAATCTGCTCCCTTCATTCCAATGTCATCAGGCTCAAACCCCTAAAAAAAAAACATTTTTTTAAACAAAATTTAGTTGATTAAATCCCTCAAATTTTCATTATTACTATAACAACAACAACAACAACAACAGCAACGACAATAATAATCACCATTCCAAACCATCCTTCACCATCATCAGTTTGTAAAGTTATTTTGAAATGAATAAAAGAATCATCAATTCTATATTTAATAACATATGGTGACCATGCAGGAATATTATTTGGATAATTTACATCAACAGCTGATGAAGAATTGGTGGTTTTTGATTGGGGTTGAACCGTCCAAATATTTTGTGGCATGATTGGTTTGTTATTTTCTGGCAGATTACGTAAAATAATATCTTTGAATGTTGTGCTCTTAAGGGTAACTCTTTCAACATCAGTAAACATGTTGCCATTCTCCCACCAAAATTTATCAGAATCTCTGATTTTAGTAAACTATAAAATAAATTTAATAAAGCACAAATGAGTGGGTGTGTTGATGAGTTAGTGATTAATGAAAATAAAGGCTACCTGAGTGAACATACTAATGCTCATTAATTCACCAAAATTTGATCCATCCAAATGATCTTCAACTATTGCACCAACGAAAGTTTCTAATTGATTAGGTCCATTAGGATACAATTGTTGCAGATAATCTTGTAATATTTTAACTGATGTTATCCCTTGCCAAGTTTTCTTTGTTGTTAGCCCATATGCTTGACGAGCATCATTATACAAAGCAATTCCTACAAAATTTCAAGTCTTTTTTCAAAAAAAATATTCATGTTTTTACATGTGCATATTAACATACATAAAAATGCAGTTGTCATACCTCTGTCTCTGGCTCTTAAAACATCAAAAGCTGCAATATCATAAATACGCGGTTCAATGGTTGTAGCATTTCTCATAGCATCGGAATAATAAATATCCAATTCTTCTTGATGTTGTAGGGACATTGATCTTAACACTCTTTCCATTCCAAATTTTTCCAACAATTGAATTTGTAAAATGTTATCTAATGTTAGATCTGCAAGCAATTCTCCAAATTCATCTTGTATATGATAATTATTGCTATCATCAATAATAAATAACGTCAATAATTTATATAATTAATGATTATAATTAGAAAATTACATGATAATTGATTGATTGATTTACCCAAGTTCGCTGTGAACATATTTGAATGTTATTGTTGCGAAGAAAAGATCAACTCCTGGTACTAGATTCTCATTATATTGTTGATATGGTGGCAATGGTTTACCAAGAATGATGCCAAGGTACTCTTCGGTTACTACTTTTTGATAAAATGCAATATTCCATTTTCTCTAATTAAATCAAATATAAGATAATTGTTAATAGATTGTTATAATAATAATCATCTCAAACAACTTTAATTGATTGCTTACAGCCTCTTCAAAATATTGATCATCGGTCCACGAATCACCATGATCATCATAAAATTGATTACACAATCTATTATGTTCACGCATCCAAATGATCTGAATTGCAAGTGTGAAAATATTATTTGCTCGATTAAGAAATCCTCCGATCATATCGCTAGTCGGATAATTCATTGGATAATTTTTCTCATCCATCTTTAATTTTCCTCGGTTACCAATATCACGTAACTTCCTTGATTCCTCTGTGTTAAGTCCATACAATTGATTCAAGTCAAGAAACGGTGTGACGTGATTCATTTCATCGCTTGTTCTATTAAATTCCTGAAATTTTTGACTTGTTGGCGGGTTGTAGATTGAGTCGTCGGTTGGTATGTAGATCGGAATAGATGGTGTATCCGTTTTCGACTGAATAATATCTTTTAAAATGAAACCAGCCAAAAATGATGCCTGCGAAATATGCATTTTTTAAAAGAATTAACAATAACGATAATAATTTGTAATAATGATGATGGTGATGTTTTACCGTATGACTAGTATGTCTTTTAGATCGATAACGCAATTGTTGTTCAACGTTAAAATTTTCCGAGTGATAATTAGTTATAATATTTGAAACACACCTTGGCATTGGGAAATTGTCAGGTGGTAGTGGATCGGTACATTTTGGAACCGGTAGGGTTGGATTAGTAAAAACAACATCGGATGGACATTTAATCATAGAGTGATTTCCATCTGGTCTATTCGTAAATAAAAAAAGAGTTTGATTTTTCGTGAATTTATAATTCCATGGTTAGTTAATAATAATTAATCAAAAAATTAAATTTACCCGTAAAAAGATTTGGAAGAAAATTCTCTTTGATAAGGTTGAATTGAATTTGAATTATTATCGCTACCATCAATTTCTCGAGCTTGAACATAGCAAACCAGTGAAGACAAAAAACTTTTACATAACAATGAGATCAAAAAAAAAGAGAAAAACAGTAAAGTTTTTTGGAATAGTGATTTTTTGTTGTCTAACATTGTATTTGCTAAAAAGTTAAATAATGCAAAAGTGTGGAGTTTTTATTTCTAATCATATTTTGTAACTGGATTACGAATCAATAATTAAAAAACTCGTGCTATTGCATATGATTAAAAACGAATTATTATTAATGCTAAATTCTAACTAAATAAGGATTAATAAAAAACTTGAGCTATTATTATATAGGATAGGGTTACTGCTTAGTATATATATAATGATTTTCAAGATATATTTAGAAACTTTAAAAATTTCATTACTACAATAAAATTCAAAAAAAAAACTATCAAGTATAACAAAGAAAGATGAATATTAGTTGCTTTGTTTTGTTAGGCTCCCTTTAAGTAATCCCTCCCTTCACCCACGAACTACTTTTTGTTTAATAATTGCACATTAAAGGATGGGAACATTGATTAGCGATCAATATTAATATAAGAATCTGTACTAGGTTTGGCGCTTGATATTAAGTTGGGAAAATTTCCCCATCTCTTCACTCCTATATCGGTATGTCGATTCTCAGATCAACTCATATATGTTACAAATGAATTTACAAGATGCTATTCGTCATATACAAGTCACATTTTTTTTAAAAAAAAATTAATTCGTTATTGAAATAAACAAGTTTTTAAACGAAAACGTGACAATGAGGTTCGTGTCTTTTACTCACACAACGACATCACTCAGGTCAAGACAATAATAGTCTATTTTATCAATTCAAAAAAATACAAATAGGACGGCCGTCCCCACATTTTTTTTTCGTTTTTTTTCGTAGAGAAATTCCTCTCAGGCCATTTCAGCGCACGGGAACTCAACTTTCTACGACCTCCCTGTCCATCTTCAAGCAATCAAGTTTGCAGATGGTGAGCACATTCAAACCATGAAATCATTTATCATCATACAACGTTATACAAGATGGTCAAAAAATAAAAATACCACTGCGTCAAGCGTTTCATAGAATCACAATAACAAAAATACATGATTCAATTGATTCAATCATTTATTACATATAACAGGAGAGAACCGTTCTGGTAACACAAAATTTTAACCCACGCAATTGTTGATCGACCAATCAAAATCGGGAATTTTGATAATGTAAAAATAAACATTAACATAAAACATCGAATTGATTCATTTTGTCAACAATCAGTTGTTTCGTTAACAAATGGTTCGAATTTAAGAATTTGGAAGCAAGCATGCGACAAACCTTTGAAATAGTCTAATAAATTAAATCGTACTACTCGAAAATGTATTTGAAGGGTTGGTTTTCGACTTGGTTGAAGAGTAACTCTCTTTCTAACTCTTTTCCTGGCCATACCTCTCGATATAATCAAAATAACCTTAATATAACGAATGTCAAAATGATTGTAAACGCGACCAATTTAAGTTATACGATCAAGAGGAAGCATGAACGATGTGTGAAAAAATCAAACAAATTTATTTAATAAAATAAAATTTACAACCCAAAAAAAATTTTTTTTGCATGTAATAAAATTCCATTATTAATTATTAACAATCTAATTATATAGATCTTGTCCGATCAAACCCGCACATATAGTTATTGAATGATTGATAATAATAAAACGCTAGTTAAATATATTTTACAAACAGCTTCGTAGATCTCGACTTTAAGACTTTGATCAAACCCGCCTATAATAATAAACGTTCATTTTGGAATCAAACCCGCCTATAATAATGACCGTTCATTTTGGAAACTTGATTTGCAAATAGATCTTGACTTTGACACTACTATCAAGCCCGCCTATATAATTATCTGAATAATTGATAAATCAAACCCGCCTATAATAATAACCGTTCATTTTGGAAACTTGATTTGCAAATAGATCTTGAATTTGACACTACTATCAAGCCCGCCTATATAATTATCTGAATAATTGATAAAGCGCTCATTAAATATATTTTACAAACAGATTCTACAAACTTGCTTTGGAAGCTTCGTATGTCGTCATACGTCTTGTATTTAACAGTTTACTTTTTCTGTTTAATTTTATTTTTTTTTAGATTACACAAATAAAAATCATGGAATAAATTTAATCCAATGAAATGGTTGTTATCCCACAAAAGAATAAAATTTCAATTGTCAAAAAAATCAACCAAGCCTTTTTTTTTCTTAATTAAAAGAAAAAAAGATCCTTCGCAAAGAAGAACCCGTGTGAATCAAAAGCCATTTGCAAATTTCGATTATTAAAATTTTTTGTCCTGATCTTTTCCTCATGTTTTTTTTCGTCTATCGCTATTGAAGAATAAGCTTCATGCAAACATCAAAAGTCATTTACAAATTTTGATTGTTTTAAAAAAAATCAAACCAAGCTTTTTTTTTTCTTAATCAATCAACGTATTTTATTTGTTTTTCCCAAAAGGAAATTTTTTCATTAATCAACGATTTTATTGTTTTCTCCAAAAGGAAATCAGATCATCCACTATCCTTCAAAT
>CAUDNR010004547.1:3280-15567 GCA_958430865.1 Entrophospora sp. SA101 | reverse complement strand
CAGTTCTGATAGCATAGTGGAAATTTGAAATGTTACACTAATTTTTATATTGTGCAATGTAACTTTACAATACACGGCAAACATTCTGGCAATAAAAGTAAGTGATAAACTGTATTTGAATTGGATCTGAGCTTGATATCCAATTTAGAGAGGTAACTACCATATACTGGTGAAGTTTCGGGAGCAATGGGTTCTGTATAAATTTCGTGTAACAACAAAATTCTACTATGCTAGTTCTGAGCCTCAATCCGTTAAATCGAGATTTTAATTAGACATCCGTTAAATCGAAATCCGCTAAATCGAAATTCACTGTGTAAAATTAAAACACAATAAATAGACAAATGAATTCTTCGTGATTATAAATTCATGACTCATCAATCGATTGGTAGTATTCCTTCCTGATGCAATAGGGAGCCTTAGATCTCAAGTAAATTATAATTGTAATGATTTTTTTTTACTATATAATTTATTCATTTTTTTCACATGGGGTAATAATTTGACAGTAGTGATTTCTTCTTTTTTGAATAAATTTTTAAAATAGAAAGAAACATCCAAAAAAAATTCCATAATTATTAATTTAAAATTTTTTTGTTTTTGTTATTCAATTTGCACATTACATTTGCTAGGTTTTAATAAAGGAAAAACCTGGATTTTAATTGTTTAATATATTGTATATAATAATTTAAATAAAAGATGGGAAAAGTTAAAAACTTTTTTACACATCAGAAAGTTACAGGTAAGAAAGTTTTATACCAACTTTATATATAGAAAATTTAATTTTGATTTAATCCTCCTGGTGACAAATTAATGTACACGTATATATTTTTTTCTTTTTTTTGTAAATTTCAAATCCCAAACACAATTATGTCAATAGAATATAATCATTTTCATTAAAATTCATATCATGTAATATTTGATCAATTGAAATCATCATACTATTAGGTCCACACACAAAAATTTTACTATTAGGTCTACTACTTATGAAATCAAATCTTCCTTCTATCCGAACTTTTTGTAAATTATTATCATTATTATTATTATTATTATTGTGAATGTTGGTGTTTAATTTTGGGAGTGTATTATAAATTTTTCTATTTGATGAGGTTGGTTGAACAGATGATGATGCTTTTACTGCTGCTGCTGGTGAAGGTGATGGAATTGATGAAGTTGATGAAGACGTCTCTTCTCCACCTTTGAACCAACTTTCTAAAATATCCTTATCAATTTTTCCTTCCAACCCTGATTTTCTTATCCTTTGTAATTCTTCCTCACCCTCTCCAGTAATACTAGCAGAAAAGTTATCAGGTAATTTATCAAATATATATGTAATTGACAATACATCATCAATATTTGTGTTATCATTAGTGTTATTGTTATTAAGTGAATGATAATAGCAATCTTTTAAATTTACTATTGAATCATCAACAGATTTATTGGCATATATTAAATGCATTGATAATTTACTATTATTATTGTTAAAATTATAATGTTTTAAATGAAATTTTATCAACTAAAAAAAAAAAATAATTAATTAGAAAAAAATTTTACCAAATTAATGCTTGAATTAATTAAAAACATATTCATTACCTGAATCATTGGTGTAATTCCAGTTCCTCCACATATCATATATAAATTATCCCAACATTTATTATTACCATCATTATTATTATTTAATAAATAAGCTCTATTGATTATTGGTGAGGATAGTAAAGTAGCAACTGTTGGTGTAATTGGAACTAAATAACTTGATAATCTATTATAATTTTTAGATAATCTATTATTATTGTTATTACTGTTATTATTATTATTATTATTATTATTATTATTATTATTATTATTATTATTATTGAATGAAAGTGGTTCCATTTCAATAGGAGATTGTTGCAGTTGTTGATGATGTTGAAGAGATTTTGTTGAGTTTGTTGTTTTTACAGTTAATGGTGGTGATATTGTAGTAGTAGTAATAGGATTAGTTGACAATATTCTATCACCAATATCAAATGGACCTCTTGCTTGAATTTCAAATCCAATTAATCGATCATTTAAATGTTTTGACATTGAACCATTTGGATAAATTTTTACTAGAATACTAAAACTTTTCATTATTTTTCCATCTATTGGTGAATAATGCCTAATTACCATCTGACCTTTAAGTCTTGACTGAATTTCAATAAAATGCCCAGGCAAATAATCCAAATCCATATTACTATTATCATTGTTGCTGTTGTTATTAATATTGCCATCATCATCACTGTCATTATTATTGCTAATAAATGTAAATTTGACAATTGGTGATTTTTTATTGTTACTTATTATTGATTTACTAATTAATTTAAATCTTTTAAATTTTATTCTATGAATTACTGATTCTTTTACAAACCAATTACCATTAACATTGTCATCAGTATCATAATTATTCTGGTATTGATCATTGATATTCTCATTTAAATTTGCAATTATCATTGTTGTCATTTTTTTGGTGGCAGCTAAACTATGAGGATGAAATGCTAATGGAGATTTAACCATATATTTTTTATTAATATCATCAACTATTTTTGCAATTGAAAATTTATAATTTATTTTAAAATTAAAGTTAATTTTTGATTTTGTTGCTGAAGAAGAAGATTTTTGTTTTAAAGAGTGTTGTTTAATTGTTTCATTATCATTATGATTGTTGTTGTTTTCTTTGTTGGCATTAATATTTCTTGCATGAAAATCTAATATGAGATAAAATAATTATTTTTAAATTTTGTGACTAAAAAAAAACTAAAAAGAAATCTTTAATTTACCATCAGTAATATCAGTTCCAATTACACTCTCCAATATTTTTGCTCCTCCTGGATGAACACCTATCCATTTTCTTATATCAACAACAAATCCATCACAAATTACTAAATGTGCCTGAAAATAATAATAATTACATATGTCAAAGTTTCAACTTTTGTTAATTAATTGCTCACATCCCCTTCCCAACCAATTAATTAGAAAACTTACACCTCTTTGAACTTTATCATTAAATTCATCCAATGTTAACTCTGGTAATATATTGTTATATTTTTCATCACCGAGATATTCAATTATAAACTTTTTTGTTCCTTGATTACCACTGTTATCCTCCTCACATTCACTTTCATTATTATTATTATATTTTGAAAATTTAAAAATTTTTTTTGTATTAAATAAAAAATCCCAATTTATAAATATTAGTATGATGAAAATTATCCAAACAATGTATAATGCTTTATAACGTGACAAATCCCTATGATTGAAAAAATTAATATATATTGATGAATTTATTATAGTTACTCATAAGAATTATTATTGATATTAATATTTCTACTTACATTCCATATGATAAACTATAAGTATCCATGCCTAATAAACATACAGTATATTTCATAATATACAGTTAGTTTTTTATTATATCAAATACTCGGATCAAAAAACTTTATATTAATATCATCCACAAATTGGTTCTACTAACCAAGATAAATATTAATCCATGAAACAATTAACAAAGAGATCCCTAAAAATTTATGAGTTCTTTTAAAAAGTCTAGGATACCCTAAATTTACTGATACTAAAGATGCTTGACTCCATATTGAAATTAATCCAATTGCTAATTGTATAAATACTATACAATAAAGTGTCAATCCTAAACTAGATAAATTATTAATGGGTTATTAGTATGTGTATATATATATATCACAATATATATTAATTAATAAATCAATAGATTAAGATTTACAATGAATGGGGAGTTCTTGAATTAGACATTGCTAATACTGAAGCACCAAAACTTCCTATACTTATTCCACCAAGAAGCTGTATAGTTCGATGAATCTTGAGATAGTTATTTGTATGTTTAAAAAATCTAACTATAAAAATTGATATTGGAAATAACACACTATTTTATGTAATGAAAAAGTAAGTATATTGTGCAAGAATAGATCAAGTAATGATTAATTAAAAGATTACCTCCAGGTAAATGACATTCCAATTCCATGTATATATTTTGTTGTCTGTTGACTTGCCTTTATTTTTACTGCTTCTATTTTATTATTATAAAAATCAATCATTATCAATATTCGATTATTTCCATGATAAGTAAAAGATGAACTATTTATAATAACAAAATATCATTATTAAAAATATCATTATTAGTGTAATTATTCATTTTATTATATTTTTACCTTCCAGGATTGTAAGCCATAATATCTAAAAACAAAATAGTAAGTGATTAAATATAAATAATAATATTATTATAACACCAAAGATACAAACACCTAAAAGGATATTTTTTCTTACATTTAACAAGCCCATCCTTAATTCCGCGTCTTCCATCAGGTAATAATGGTCTTGAGAATTCAATAGT
This sequence comes from Entrophospora sp. SA101, assembly GCA_958430865.1. Classification (NCBI taxonomy): domain Eukaryota; kingdom Fungi; phylum Glomeromycota; class Glomeromycetes; order Entrophosporales; family Entrophosporaceae; genus Entrophospora; species Entrophospora sp. SA101. The sequence goes on along the minus strand of CAUDNR010004547.1, from coordinate 11,192 downwards.
TGCTAAACTATCACTTACATTTGAATTAATATTTGTTAAATCTGAATTATCATCACGATCAGGTGGGTAATGATCAGCTGATGATGATCGATAATTGAATATGTCAATTTTATTTTCCCGTACCTATAAAAATCAATTTATTTATTTATTCATTAAAATTTAATTTTAATAAAAAATTTTTTTTTGTAATCTTACAAAGCCAATAACAAAATCTGCTCCCTTCATTCCAATGTCATCAGGCTCAAACCCCTAAAAAAAAAACATTTTTTTAAACAAAATTTAGTTGATTAAATCCCTCAAATTTTCATTATTACTATAACAACAACAACAGCAGCAGCAGCAGCAGCGACAATAATAATTACCATTCCAAACCATCCCTCACCATCACCAGTTTGTAAAGTTACTTTGAAATGAATAAAAGAATCATCAATTCTATATTTAATAACATATGGTGACCATGCAGGAATATCATTTGGATAATTTACATCAACAGCTGATGAAGAATTGGTGGTTTTTGATTGGGGTTGAACCGTCCAAATATTTTGTGGCATGATTGGTTTGTTATTTTCTGGCAGATTACGTAAAATAATATCTTTGAATGTTGTGCTTTTAAGGGTGACTCTTTCAACATCAGTAAACATGTTGCCATTCTCCCACCAAAATTTATCAGAATCTCTGATTTTAGTAAACTACAAAATAAATTTAATAAAGCATAAATGAGTGGGTGTGTTGATGAGTTAGTGATTAATGAAAATAAAGGCTACCTGAGTGAACATACTAATGCTCATTAATTCACCAAAATTTGATCCATCCAAATGATCTTCAACTATTGCACCAACGGAAGTTTCTAATTGATTAGGTCCATTAGGATACAATTGTTGCAGATAATCTTGTAATATTTTAACTGATGTTATCCCTTGCCAAGTTTTCTTTGTTGTTAGCCCATATGCTTGACGAGCATCATTATACAAAGCAATTCCTACAAAATTTCAAGTCTTTTTTCAAAAAAAAATATTCATGTTTTTACATGTGCATATTAACATACATAAAAATGCAGTTGTCACACCTCTGTCTCTGGCTCTTAAAACATCAAAAGCTGCAATATCATAAATACGCGGTTCAATGGTTGTAGCATTTCTCATAGCATCGGAATAATAAATATCCAATTCTTCTTGATGTTGTAGGGACATTGATCTCAACACTCTTTCCATTCCAAACTTTTCCAACAATTGAATTTGTAAAATGTTATCTAACGTTAGATCTGCAAGCAATTCTCCAAATTCATCTTGTATACGGTAATTATTGCTATCATCAATAATGAATAACGTCAATTAATGATTATAATTAGAAAATTACATGATGATTGATTGATTGATTTACCCAAGTTCGCTGTGAACATATTTGAATGTTATTGTTGCGAAGAAAAGATCAATTCCTGGTACTAGATTCTCATTATATTGTTGATATGGTGGCAATGGTTTACCAAGAATGATGCCAAGGTACTCTTCGGTTACTACTTTTTGATAAAATGCAATATTCCATTTTCTCTAATTAAATCAAATATAAGATAATTCTTAATAGATTGTTACATTAATAATCACACAACTTTAATTGATTGCTTATAGCCTCTTCAAAATATTGATCATCAGTCCACGAATCACCATATTTGTCATAAAATTGATTACACAATCTATTATGTTCACGCATCCAAATGATCTGAATTGCAAGTGTGAAAATATTATTTGCTCGATTAAGAAATCCTCCGATCATATCGCTAGTCGGATAATTCATTGGATAATTTTTCTCATCCATCTTTAATTTTCCTCGGTTACCAATATCACGTAACTTCCTTGATTCCTCTGTGTTGAGCCCGTACAATTGATTCAAGTCAAGAAACGGTGTGACGTGATTCATTTCATCGCTTGTTCTATTAAATTCCTGAAATTTTTGACTTGTTGGCGGGTTGTAGATTGAGTCGTCGGTTGGTATGTAGATCGGAATAGATGGTGTATCCGTTTTCGACTGAATAATATCTTTTAAAATGAAACCAGCAAAAAATGATGCCTGCGAAATATGCATTTTTTAAAAGAATTAACAATAACGATAATAATAGTAATAATGATGATGGTGATGATTTACCATATGACTAGTATGTCTTTTAGATCGATAACGCAATTGTTGTTCAACGTTAAAATTTTCCGAGTGATAATTAGTTATAATATTTGAAACACATCTTGGCATTGGGAAATTGTCAGGTGGTAGTGGATCGGTACATTTTGGAACCGGTAGGGTTGGATTAGTAAAAACAACATCGGATGGACATTTAATCATAGAGTGATTTCCATCTGGTCTATTCGTAAATAAAAAAAGAGTTTGATTTTTCGTGAATTTATAATTCCATGGTTAGTTAATAATAATTAATCAAAAAATTAAATTTACCCGTAAAAAGATTTGGAAGAAAATTCTCTTTGATAAGGTTGAATTGAATTTGAATTATTATCGCTACCATCAATTTCTCGAGCTTGAACATAGCAAACCAGTGAAGACAAAAAACTTTTACATAACAATGAGATCAAAAAAAAAGAGAAAAACAGTAAAGTTTTTTGGAATAGTGATTTTTTGTTGTCTAACATTGTATTTGCTAAAAAGTTAAATAATGCAAAAGTGTGGAGTTTTTATTTCTAATCATATTTTGTAACTGGATTACGAATCAATAATTAAAAAACTCGTGCTATTGCATATGATTAAAAACGAATTATTATTAATGCTAAATTCTAACTAAATAAGGATTAATAAAAAACTTGAGCTATTATTATATAGGATAGGGTTACTGCTTAGTATATATATAATGATTTTCAAGATATATTTAGAAACTTTAAAAATTTCATTACTACAATAAAATTCAAAAAAAAAACTATCAAGTATAACAAAGAAAGATGAATATTAGTTGCTTTGTTTTGTTAGGCTCCCTTTAAGTAATCCCTCCCTTCACCCACGAACTACTTTTTGTTTAATAATTGCACATTAAAGGATGGGAACATTGATTAGCGATCAATATTAATATAAGAATCTGTACTAGGTTTGGCGCTTGATATTAAGTTGGGAAAATTTCCCCATCTCTTCACTCCTATATCGGTATGTCGATTCTCAGATCAACTCATATATGTTACAAATGAATTTACAAGATGCTATTCGTCATATACAAGTCACATTTTTTTTAAAAAAAAATTAATTCGTTATTGAAATAAACAAGTTTTTAAACGAAAACGTGACAATGAGGTTCGTGTCTTTTACTCACACAACGACATCACTCAGGTCAAGACAATAATAGTCTATTTTATCAATTCAAAAAAATACAAATAGGACGGCCGTCCCCACATTTTTTTTTCGTTTTTTTTCGTAGAGAAATTCCTCTCAGGCCATTTCAGCGCACGGGAACTCAACTTTCTACGACCTCCCTGTCCATCTTCAAGCAATCAAGTTTGCAGATGGTGAGCACATTCAAACCATGAAATCATTTATCATCATACAACGTTATACAAGATGGTCAAAAAATAAAAATACCACTGCGTCAAGCGTTTCATAGAATCACAATAACAAAAATACATGATTCAATTGATTCAATCATTTATTACATATAACAGGAGAGAACCGTTCTGGTAACACAAAATTTTAACCCACGCAATTGTTGATCGACCAATCAAAATCGGGAATTTTGATAATGTAAAAATAAACATTAACATAAAACATCGAATTGATTCATTTTGTCAACAATCAGTTGTTTCGTTAACAAATGGTTCGAATTTAAGAATTTGGAAGCAAGCATGCGACAAACCTTTGAAATAGTCTAATAAATTAAATCGTACTACTCGAAAATGTATTTGAAGGGTTGGTTTTCGACTTGGTTGAAGAGTAACTCTCTTTCTAACTCTTTTCCTGGCCATACCTCTCGATATAATCAAAATAACCTTAATATAACGAATGTCAAAATGATTGTAAACGCGACCAATTTAAGTTATACGATCAAGAGGAAGCATGAACGATGTGTGAAAAAATCAAACAAATTTATTTAATAAAATAAAATTTACAACCCAAAAAAAATTTTTTTTGCATGTAATAAAATTCCATTATTAATTATTAACAATCTAATTATATAGATCTTGTCCGATCAAACCCGCACATATAGTTATTGAATGATTGATAATAATAAAACGCTAGTTAAATATATTTTACAAACAGCTTCGTAGATCTCGACTTTAAGACTTTGATCAAACCCGCCTATAATAATAAACGTTCATTTTGGAAACTTGATTTGCAAATAGATCTTGACTTTGACTCTTCTACCAAGCCCGCCTATATAATTATCTGAATAATTGATAAAGCGCTCATTAAATATATTTTACAAACAGATTCATAGATCTTGATTTTTAACACTTATTTCGATACAAGCTATTCAATAATTGATAAACGTTCATCAGTATATTTTACAAACTTGCTTTGGAAGCTTCGTATGTCGTCATACATATTGTATTTAACAGTTTACTTTTTCTGTTTAATTTTATTTTTTTTAGATTCGATGGACCATGTTGTTGTCGGCGGAGTTCATTCTGAACGCTTTGTAGTTGACCTCCACATATTCGTGTTCTTCTACACAACACACAGTCACCCCAGTCACCGTATGTGTCCCACTGGCTGACTTGATGAACATGGTTGACAACAAGATAGACGACATAGCAAATAATCAAAATTAAAGAAATACTATGCAAAAGCAAGCAAATAAAAAAGATTCGAAAGACGAATTAGTTTGTTTTTTATTCATTTATTTATTTATACATCCCAGATCAAAGGTCAATTTGATCGAACAGATTTTTTTTCAAGCCTACATCACCACAGAAGGATAAGCTTTACAAATTTGATTGTTTTTAAAAAAAAAGATCTTTTGTTTTGATCTTTTCTTTGTGTTCATTTATTTTTTATCCCAGACTAAAGGTCAATTTGATCGATCAGATTTTTTTTCAAGCCTACATCACCATAAAAGAATAAATTTCAATTGTTAAAAAATCAACTAAACTTTTTTTTTCTTAACTAAAAGAAAAAAAGATCCTTCGCAAAGAAGAACCCTCGTGTGAATCAAAAGCCATTTGCGAATTTCCTCGTGTTTTTTTTTCGTCTATCGCTATAGAAGAATAAGCTTCATGCAAACATCAAAGGTCATTTACAAATTTCGATTGTTTTAAAAAAAATCAACCAAGCTTTTTTTTCTATCTGACGTATTTTATTTGTTTTTCCCAAAAGGAAATTTTTTCGATTTTATTGTTTTCTCCAAATAGAAATCAGATCATCCACTATCCTTCAAATGGTCAAAATCAAGTTTTTTCTTATCCAGATCACCCACTATCTCTCTTGAACAATCAACAAAAAAATTTGTCACATATTGTTTGTTTATTGATCATTTTTTTTTAAATTGACAATGAAATAAAACGCTTTTGAACCCCGGTCTCGTGACCAGAAAATATCACTAACACGTTGTGTGACAAGCCTTTGACAATCCGAGGTAAAGGTTCCAAGACAAGACCATCAGTTTTTAGTCATTTTGAACGGTCCGAAACGTCAGAGCAAGACGAAGACCTAACGGTAGACAGCGGTTGACACCACGCAAAAAACATCTAAAGCGAAACACGATTTCCTTTTGATCAAATATCTGTTTCACTCAACCCTGACGTTTTGAACCAAAACAGATAAGTTTTTCAGTTTCACAAATCATGACAAACAGATAACAATTGGGATTCACACGATACGGTGACGTAAAATAACCACAACCATTTATCATTTTTTTGGAAAACGAAAATATTTCTGTTCAAATTTCAATTTTATTAATTAACAAATTTCAATTTGCAAATCATTTCAAGCCAGCGCAGTAAAGAAAAAAAAAACGACTCATCACAAAGTTTTACCCTCGATTTTGATCTCATACTTCCCCAAAAATTCAGTTTGCCAAAGTTGAGAAATAGGACGTTTAGAATATTCGTGCTGATTCGTGCTGATTCGTATCGTAACTGAACTGAACAGAACAGAATATTCTTTAAAAATGAATTATTTCCCGTGCAACCAAACATTTCAAAATTGGGCAAAGTCGTTAGATTAGGGAAGCATACCAAAAATAAGAAAAAAAAGGGGAAATATTACACAAAATATAAAAAATCTACACAAAAATTACGACATTTAGTAGGGCACCGTAACACGGCAACCTTTTCTTCTTTTATATATGTTAATAGTACTAAACTTGCTTTTTCATAATCTGTCAATAATCTGTCGTTTTGTTCAAAGTATGCTTCTACCAAAAATCAGAAAATTCATATGCAATGTGTTTGTTTAATTTCGTTGTATTGTTTTTTTAATTATTTTTTTTTTTAAACTTTAATGGATATAATAAAAAGACCATCTACCAGTACTTTAACATGCTTGTTTGATATACATGTGAAACTAAAAGCAATCAATATTGGAGACAAGCATTAGGAAATGCGTAAAGGAACATTTAAATCATTTATTGAATTAATTGGTATGAAAAACATTATTACAGATTGTTTCTAAATTTTTTATCGGATCTTTTAAATTCAGATATGAATAACAATTCAAATATACATAAAATTCAAAAAAAAAAAGATCCCAGGGTAAAATTCAAGGGTGAATTTGCGAAACATTTATTGACAAAGATGAAGTTGATTTGTATTTATCAACAAAAATACGAAAAGATGATAACTTTAATATTTTAGAATGGTGGAAAGACCATCAACATGTTTATCCAAGACTTTCAAGGCTTGCTGCATATTATATGTTCCAGTGCATTTAGTGCAGCTGGACTTACAGTTAATGAGCTTTGCTCAAATTTAAATCCACAAACAATTGATAGTATTCTTGTATAAAGAAGCTCATTATAGTAAAATTTTCTTACTTGTAACTAACAATTGCAATAAAAATTATTTTTTAAATAAAATCGTGTTACAATGTTGTTAAAAAACAGGTTGAGTTCGGGTTTGGATTGAAATTTCTTGTGTACAAATCGGGTTCGGGTTTGGGTTGCAAATTATAAATTTATACAGGTTTTTCGGGTTGGGTAATCATTCAATTATGATGACCCGTGCAGGCCTCTAATCAACATCGCTCAAAACAAGCTATGCTCCCGCTGTACAAAGTGCAAAACACTCAGTGAATTTATCCGATTCCATAGAAACCAAGAAAAGTTCTCTATATTCAGAAAAGAAAAAAGGAAAAAGGTCCTTGATACCTTAAAATGAAGGTGATGAAACTTTAATCCAGTCCAAATATTCTCAAAATGTAAACATTAATCCAGAAGAAGAAAACAACAATAATGACAATGACAATGAAGGCAGTGTTTTGTATGAGTTAGCTGAATTTGAAGAACTAGTCACTATACATTTACAAATGCTGAAGAAAATGGAGGAGTAAATTTTTTGGGAACCTTTGAATTTGAAAAAGAATTGATTGATGATAATTCACAATTAATAAATAATAATCATGATACTGAAGAAGACAGAATTCGCAATTTAATTTATCATTTTCTCTTACCCATTGAAGCATAATCTTGTTATTATTGGGAGATTAGAAAGATTTATCTTCACAAAAAGGATGTTCAACAAACAACAGTGTATCTTGGTTGTGCCCAAAGAATAGATCAAAAGTCATCCACACAAACAGACTACCAATCAGCAAAAAGAATAAGTGAACTTTCAAACGAATCTAAATTTATTTAATTATGTTATGTAATGTTGAGATATACAATTTTTTGTCATCGCCATTTTTTTCTTAACACACTGTATATTTTACAAACAGCTTCGTAGATCTCGACTTTAAGACTTACTTTGATCAAACCCGCCTATAATAATAAACGTTC
>CAUDNR010004546.1:27917-43601 GCA_958430865.1 Entrophospora sp. SA101 | reverse complement strand
ACTATGCTTCGCATCACAAACTATATGTCTTGTGTCACGAATTATGTTTTGAATCACGAATTATTATTATGCCCCGCATCATGAATTATTGCTTCAGAAGACCCTAGGTTTCATATGATTATTACTTGGGGCATTGATTAAATGCCAAGGTTTTCTTTATTTACCATTCAATAAAAATTTATTAATTATAATTTTTTGTGCTAATTATAATAAAAAAACATATGTTAAATTAAAAAAGCAAACATACAGTATATTTTACATAATTGTTCATTTTCTTTAATAGTTATCCTAGTGAGTTTAGTTATTGCAGAAGAAATGTTATTATTAACCATTTGGGTCATGTGAGTTTATAGTGTTGTGACACTAAAAATAGTGTGTCATTAATTTGAGATTATCAACAAGGGGAAATTTTTTTAAAAAATAAAAAAATAAATCAGCAGTAATGATTTCAGTACATGCACCAACTTTCAAGAATTTGTCAATGCTAAAAAGTTATTTTGCAAATGTGGTCAAATTATTTCACTTGGAGTCAATTATCAAGTTGCAAACTTTAAGACATTCTGAGAGTAATAATAGGATTTTGAGATCATTTATTATATATTTCTATTATCCAATATTACAATGGTATTTTTTTCATGCAAAAATTTGGCAGGAGGAGACATTACCATTCATATTACACCGCAAGAAAAGTTTATTTTTTAGGATTTTGTTTACTCTAATATTAATCCTTGTTTGATTGTAGTAGATGATTGAAACATTTTAATCCATGCTCATTTTAGTAAGTAATAAAGATAAATTTCACATGCCCTTGGCTATTTTGATTCGCATTAATAATTTTTTAAATAATCGATTCACATAATTAGAAAAAATAAAGATTCACATTAATATGATTCGTCTTTTAATTTGGTGGTAGAGTTTTCCCAGTCCTATTGACACCAATTTATGGTAAGTGTTGTGCAACAGAAATCTCAGCCAAAATTGATTCATTCCAAATATAGAAATAATACAGATTATAAATTATAAATAGACTACTTCAAAAAATTTCTTCTCTATACATTCAAAATGAGCCAGTTGAGTAATATTGATAGATGAATAAAACTTATTCAACAATATTTACCATTACCTGTTCTTTTCAATTTCTTTAATACTAGAACAACTGAAGATGAACAGATTCCATCCCAAAACTTTTCCGAGGGCTCTGAAATTAACTTTACTTCTCCTGTTATTCTATTAATAGGGATAACAGGTAAGCATCATCAAAAAGATTTTTAATATTCTCATTTCTTTCGTTAATTAAAGGAATAATTTGTGTCAAGGTGCTGGAAAAAGTACTCTCGGTAACTTGCTTCTCGATCAGCCATATGACAAAGGCCCTTTTGAGGTTTCATCAGGCATGGTCAGTCATCATATTTCATATTTGCATGAAATTCATTTCCATTCCGATCCTAATGATGAAACTATATAGGAATCCTGCATGCAAAAATGTGGCACATCAACATTGAAAATCGATGGAGTTGCTTATAAACTTGTTGACACTCCAGGAATTTTTGATACACAAAGGGTTACTGACGAAATTCTCACGGAAATTGCCAAAACAATTCATAAATGTGCTTACAGTGTCAAAGCTATCCTTTTTGTTTTTGGTATGTAATAACATCATCTCTCTATATAATTACAATCAAAGCTCACAGAATGAAGCTTCTGGAAGAAGGACCAAAGAGTTATGACTATATGATGGCAAGTGGTAACCTTATTATTTTTTTTATTTGCCCTACAGAAGCAAGGTGGTTTACCGAGGAGCAAAAGAGTGTCTTGCAAAATATAAATTTATTTCTTGGGGAAGGCACAATTGATTATATCATTGCTATTTTTTCTCATGCGACCAAAAAGCAGAATGCCAGTAGGGATGAAATGCGAAATGCTTGGAATTCGACTGTTTCATCTTTCATCAGAAGACTAGATAACCGCTGGGGAATATCCCCAAATTCTGACTATTATCCCCCAGATGATCTGGTGCATAAAGCCCAGTTAGGAGAGATTAAAGCATTCATCTCCAGCACATGAGGTGTCTATACTACAAAAGCATTTGAATCCACTCAACGAGCGCAAGAGAAAATTCAGCGTATAAAGAAACAGAAAGAAGAACAAGCAAAAAAGCAATATGAAGAAAAAAATTTAATGATAAAAGGGAAAGAAGAGGCCAAAAGAGAGTATAATAAAAACATGGCTGGAATTGATCAAAATTTGGATTATTTGAATGCTTTGAAAGCAACTATTGAAGACCTAAAGTCACAAATTGAAGAGTTGAAAAAAAGGTACAAATACAAACAAACAAACGTCCCTGAAATGTGATGTTTACATTTTCTACATGATTACAAGATAAATTGTCACATTTCATGGATAGTGAATGGTATTCATTTGTCTTTTTTTGCATGCTTAATTTTTATAGGACTGTTTTGCTCTTGATACAAAGGTGCAACTCGCAAGCGGTAAAGTGATAGAGATGGCAGAACTCCAAGTTGGTGATCTTGTTTTCAGCAATGTCAGAAATAACAAACCTGAGTTTTCTGAAGTTGGGTCTGGGACACTTTACCGACACCCACTTTACTGACAACACGCGGGGTTACATTTAATCTCTACAAATAAAACAAACTAACAAAATGCTAAAATAACATGTTGCATGTTGTTGGTAAAGTGTCTTGTCAGTAAAGTGGGTGTCGGTAAAGTGGGTGTTGGTAAAGTGTCCGTGTCCGTCTGAAGTTTACTTGATATCTCATCTGGGCCATTACGATTATCCTCTTGAAATGATAAAAAATTGAATTCACAAATCCCGATAGAAGTAAAGGTAAATTAATTTACCTTCTCGTTCACAGGTCTTCCTTAAGATCTTCAATGACCACAAATACTTTTTTTTTAAAACAGGCCAAATTCGCATGACATCTACGCACTGCATTTTCCGTAGTGATTTATCAATCTTGTATGCTCAAGATGTGGTGCCTGGCAAGACCAAAATTCTGGTTTTGGATAAAGCGAATGAACTTATTCCTGTCACTGTTGATAGTCTGGTCATTGTAAGATTGTTATTTTTATTGACAAAGCACATCCTTCATGTTCTCAATATTAAATTATCCTTCAAAATTAGTAACAAGACACTGGCTACATCAGTTTCTATACACGTGCCGGCACCGTGATTGCCAATAACATTTTATGTTTGTGCTATGACGATTGCCCACCATCACAATTTTTAATGAACCTGGCGTTTGCACCAATTCAATTATGGACTAAAGTATTTCCCTCTACCCATCGTCAGAAAGAACTTCACCCATACGTGCAAATCCTGGAAACCGCCTATGTCACTTGGTGCAAAGCGTTAGATATTTCCAAAAGAATTAAAATGACTTGATTGAGGGATGTGGTTCTTTAATTTGATGTATTTTTTATATATTAGGAAATTAATTCGTGCAGTATAGCAATTTAGCTAAACCAATATTTGAATACAAAATTTCTTTTTAAGACACGTCCAAATAAAGTTATCTTGTGTCAGTCAGCAAAGCAATATATTTTTTGTGTGTATTTTTTCAGATAAATCAAAATACAAAATCCAGATGCTGTTTAATTGATTTGGTATAAATGCTAACACTCATTCACACGTGGTTAATCACTCTTAACATTTCTCTGGGTTAAATGCTATTAACCCACGGTAACATTACACAAGTATTTTCACTAATCCATATTAACACTCCCTCGTTTAATCAACGTTAGTACTTTTACACTACAAAATCATGGATTTTTACTAAAGTACTTATTATTTCTTAAAAATGATTTTGAATAAAAATTGGTATATGATGAATCTAATAATATATATATAACATATTTATGTCTAAAAGTATATAATAGAAATACAATCTATTAAAAAAACTTTTTATTAATTAAATAATTAAATAATTACATAAATATTATAAATCTAATAGTTTGACTCCTCTTAATGCTGCTACTTTAATCAAAATTTCTCTATCACCTGCATCTATAAATTCGTCAATTTTATCATCACTATTTGATCTTAATCTTAATAGTTTAAATAATTGATCCTCATCCATTTCTAAAACTTTAACAGTTTTTTGTACTTCTCTGGTTGGTGAAATATCTAGAGCAGAAAGAACATTTGTCAAATAACCTAAATCCGTTAACAATTGTTTTATACCATGTGTTGATAATTGTGGGATGGCCAAAATACGTTCAAAAATTGCATGCATAGTGCCACGAGCTATAGATGTAATCCAAGTATGTGTGACCTCTCCTGTTAAAAACTCTTCTTCTTCCATCTGTATATTATTATTATTAGTTTCATCTTTTTGATCAATTTCTTTTATGATTCCTTCCTTTGTTGCTATACTACTTGCAGTAGTAACAGTAGTAGTAGATGCTTCTGCCACTGCTGCAGCAGTGTTTATTGATTTCTCATCACTGTAAGGTAGTGATCCAATAGAAAAAGCCAATGATTCATCATCAGCAAAGACTTCAAATTGTTGTGGCAAAGTTAAAAGATGTTCTCCAATCCTAGTCATATATTCAGATGGTGATAAACTGAATATTGGAATTTCTATATTAAATGGTGAAATTTGTGAAGACTCTGCTGTTGCATTCCAAATTTCCATTGAGGGTAGATTTATCATATGTTTAACAATAGGAAAAAAAATGCTATCAAAAACAAGAAGTTGACTAGATTTAGTAAAAGTGCTAATAGATTTAGCTGAAGGTTTTAAGACTTGCTTTGTCTTGATATCTCCTGATAAAAGTTCATTAAGTTGATGACTGTTAAGAGGTGATTGTTGTAATAATGATAAAGATGATAGAGTTCCTGTAAAAGTTGTTTTTTCAATAATCACTGATTGTTGCTCATACCAACCAAATTTGTCATGATTATTTATATCAAGCTCTATCAAAGGTCTCATGCTAACAAGTTTTTCTTTAATATTATCTTCCAATATCTTTAATTTATCAGTTGCAATACGACATGTTGATAATAACCTCAATCCAATTTGAAAATTGGACCAATCTTCTTGTAATTTATCTTGATCAAACTCACTATAATAATAATCATTCATATGTCCAGATGATTTTGAATGTTTATGATATTTGACATGATAATCATTTAATCTAAAGTCTGTACGTAATTGATCCAACAAAGTATGATATTCTTTTATAAAAAAAGAAAAGAAATAATTTAAACAGTTGATTAATCCAACTGCTGCAAACCCATGTGTAAGTTTCATACATCTTTTCACTGAATTTTCTGCCATGTAAAATATTTTTGAAATATTTCCTGACATGACTTTTGCAAGTTCAACAGATCCAGAAATTTCAGTTGATTGAAGAATAGTTTTTTTAAACAAATCAATTAAATAATTCTTCTCGTATTCGGAAAAATCATGTTGATATTCAACAAAAGGTTCAAAAATCACTCGACCCCAATCAATTAAATTCATCTTTGGCAGCATCAATTGATTATTATTTGATGATAATGATGATAATGTGACTTGAATTGGATTAAATAAAATATGTTCCATTTGTTGACCAAAATTTTCAGTTAAAGTAAAGGCATCAATAATTTCTGGTAAACATTGTTCACCATAATATTCAATCAAACCTAACAATCTTGTACTCAAAGATGGTCCCAATGAATCAAAAATACTTTCAATAAGTGTTATTATAATTTCATTTGTATCAGGAAAAACATTTCCACACCAAGTATATTCTTTATTTAGTTTCATAAATAATTCTTCATAAAACTCTTGTAAAAATTCTACAAATTTTTTATATGAGTTTGATTGATTTTGAGAATCAAAGGTGTTTGAATATGAGGTTGTTATTGTCGTTATAGGTGGATTTTGTTGATGTTTTTGTTTAGATGTGTCATTCATCATTGTTGCAACATCAATTATAGCTGCATTTTGCCATAATTTTACAAAATGTTCTTTTCTTGATTCATAATAATAATTGCAAAATTCTTTTTTTCGACCAATTTGACAGAATATTGCATAGAACATTTGACATGAACTAATATCATGTTCACTCAAAGCAACAACTAGTTGAGGGTTAATCTTTGTTTCAAGTTGATTTTTCAGTTCGCTTAACAATTTATGACGATGTTCATACTCTGGTGTATTTTGAAATATTATTAAACTTTTTTCAGCTTCATGAAGGCGTGAACTGGCTTTTTGATAATCATTTGAAGCAAAAATATTGTTTGCATCAGCCTCCAAATTACTCCAATTTTCTGCTTCTTGTAATACAGCATGTGATTCTTCCATCCGTGATTTTACCAAATCTAAGGATTTCAATTGTTCCAACAATGTCTTTCCAGTATCAGTTTCAACATTATTAACACTATTTTTAACTTTAGTTATATCAACCTTCAAGTTTTTTGTATCTTCTTGCATGACTTGTAAATCAGATAATATTCTTGGCATGCTCTTGGTAACATCTTCAACTGTTTTACCTAGTCTATGAGAAATTTCTTGAGAAAGGAACTGTAATTTTTCTATAAGAATAGTGACATTATTTTCCAACAGTTGAACTTCATGCTCTTTTGAATGTTTTCCGACAGTTGTTGTTGCATCTTTAACACTTGATGAAACGGCATCATTAATCCATGCTTTTACATTGAAATCTTTTCTAAAAAAGCAGAAAAATTAATTGATTTGGATGTTTGTTGTTCATTCAGATTTTCTATTGACATTTTTTTTTGGAGAAAAAATTTGATGATAAATGTGGGTTTTCACCAAAATTAGAAAATATTTGGGAAATTCGAAATGTGTGACGGCAATTCGTACGATATGAATTTTTCTCTGTTAAAAATAGGTTACTTCCAAAAAACCTCCGACCTGCATTCTGCATTATTTATTTTTATTGTATTCATTGAATAAAAGGGGGAAAATCTTTCAAATATAATAATAACAAAATACATAAAGATATTGCCAATAACTGAACTAGATTGGCACCATTAACCGTTTAACCATTTTAACCAGTTAAAGAATTTTTAAACGGTGCCAATCTCTAATAAAAACAAAATTTACAACCCCAAAAATGTTTTTTTGCATGATGAATGGATCCAGAAGTTTGACGAGGTGTCATCTTCTGAGAAAGCTTGCTTTGATTTTCCAACTAATTAACCGATGCTCATCAGAAATAATAAATCTAATAAAAGTTTGATCTACATTAGTCCATCGTACACCCCAGTATGTTACATCTTATTTCGAAAGTCATATTCAGTGCTAAAAATAGAATGGCTTGTGATGTGGCTTGCTTTATGTGTGTGCGCGTGCAAGAAAAAAAAAAAAAAAAAAAAAATAAAAAAATAAATAAATAACAGGAAATCTTTTGTGTTACAGCGAAACAGATTCCTTTAGAAATTAGATAAATATATTAATTATCACACGTGAATGCATCAAGTAATTTTTTTCTAATAATAAATTTTTACTTATAAAACCAGATTATACAACATCAATTTGAGGAGGAAAAAATTTTTTACTTATTCTTTAAATAATAAATTAAAAAAATAAACAGCTTAAAAATTTCACATTTACACAATTAACTTATTTGACAAAAATGGCTGATACTTTTCAATTTGACTATTCTACTACTGTTGCCAACACCACTAGCATTAACACATTCACAGTAACAACACCCACAAACAGTGATTTTAATATTGAAGAAGATGATTGGCAATGGGATGAACGTCTTCGACTCATTAATGAATTTGATAATTGGACAAGTGGTAATGATAAATTAGACAGATTCATTCAACAAACACAATTAGAAAATCCGTAAGTATATTAAATTTTTATTATTTAGTTTCAGATAAATAAATAATTTTAAGGGTATCATTATATAAATATATCTATTTAGTGATCCAAATTATCATTTACAATGGATACCTTTTGAGAATTTTGGCGAAGTAAAGTTTTTAGAGAAAGGTGGATTCAGTTCTGTATTTTCAGGAACTTTGTTAAATAAAACTGATCAAGTTTGGTGTGAAAATGAAAACAAATTCGTAGAGAAGCCACTTGTAGTCGCATTGAAATCTTTAAAAAATTCACAAGATCTTGATGAGGATTTTTTAGACGAGGTAAATTTAATTAATTGTAATAATAAATAAATAATTACGATAAATGCACATATTCTCATATTCTCTATTTGTCTCTAGATTAAACGACACGGAAGTCTTAAATTAGATGGTTGTCGTTATCTTGTTCATTGTCGTGGTATGACAAAAAATCCTGAAACAAATGAATTTATGATGGTTATGGATTTTGCTGATGAAGGAAATCTAAGAAATTATTTAAGAAGAAACATGGGAACCCTGCAATGGAAAGATGTTGTATAAATATTAAGCAATATTGCAATAGGTCTTATGAATATTCATAAAAATGGAACATTTCACAAGAACCTTCATTGTGGAAACATTTTAAAGTATTCAATCTTCAATATTGCCGATTTTGGTTTAAATGGTCCCTCGGGAACATCTGATCCAAAAGGTGTATACGGTTCTTTGCCTCTGGTTGCTCCCGAAGTATTGACTGGTGAATCTTTCACTGGAAAATCTGACATTTACAGTTTTGCATTCATTATGTGGGAACTTTCTTCTGGGATACCTCCATTTTCGGATCGTCCTCATGATCACTCACTGGCTTTGGAGATCTGTAATGGATTTCGGGAATCAATTATACCAGGAACTCCATTTTTCTATGAACAATTAATGAAAAGGTGTTGGGATGCTAATCCACATAAAAGACCTGACGCAGAAGAATTAGTTGACATCCTAACAACACCCTATGCTTTTCATCGACGTCTTCTTGGGTTAGATGAGGATTCGTTGAATGGTTTAGAGGATGTTAATGATTTTGATTCATTCGATGAAGTATTAAATTCGCACATTACAGACGCAAGGTATCCGGTTAAACCTGACATTCATCCATTCGCTATCTACACAAGTGACTTCCTATTATTTCCAAATTTACCCACACCTACCAATTCCATACCGATTTCTGATTCAACAGAGGAGGATGTAGCAACTTCATCGTTTTCCGGTGTAAATATAAATGAAGCGGATTCGGCCTTTGAAGAATATAATACAAATTTCCCACCACCAGAACTTTCAGGACCAGAAACTGATACTGAAGAAGACGAAGAGGTTTTTATTCCACCACCTTCATTTCAAATAACGAGAAGAAAATCAATTGCTCCACCACCAATTTTAAAAATATAATTTTTCTACTCGATCTTTTTTTTTTTTCATGGGTTAAAGTGATAGATGGGATAATAAAAAATTCTTTCTCCCTTTTTTTTTTTGTTTGTTTATATACGACAAGAATGAAACTTATGTTATTATATTGTTATATAATTCTTTTTATTTTATATAGAACACATTTTCATCAATTACATTTAAATATCTTTACAATCGCACCTTTTATTATAAATCACACAACTATGTTTGTTTAAAAATTTTGTTTATTTTATGTATGCGCACACATTTTATTCATAACCAATATTATCATTAACAATCGTGCATTCAATCAATCATTTTTTCATATATGAAAAAACTCGAGTTTTAAATAAAGATTGGTAAAAAAATTTTTTGTAACAAGCACACCACGCAATTCGGCAATTATAAAAGTTTCAAGTTTGCTAGCGAAAACATGTTAATAATACAGCAGAAGGGATTTTAATTGACACAACTTTTTCTTTTGATCCACCACCATTCATTGCTATAAGCTGGGCCATCAAGGAAATATCTTGCTCTGGTCTTAAAGAGCCCTACGCAGTCAGCAGATTTTTCTTTTGGAAATTTGCCAACTTTTGAAATAAATAAATATAATGGTTCTGCTTTTCATATACAACCCTATATACTAGTAATTTTATTATTATAATAAAATAACTGGTAACAATAGTAATATTTCTCCTGGTATTTCGGAAATACCGTCGTCTCGCTTATTAAAAGATTCTGATAAAGAATTCCATCTAAAATATTTCGATCTATTTATATTTTGATGTTTCCATAATAATAAATAATCTTATTTTCGGGGGGTTTTCAAGGTCATACATAGCCCAGCCACACACAAAAATCAGAAAATAGGAGACAGGGTCACAATACCGCACATCTGGTGCATCGTCTCCAATGCAAGCAAAACCTATTATTATTATACAAAAAAATTTCAAACAGTATTTTTTAATAGAACCGTCATTTTTTAAGCTAGCTAAATTTGGGTTCTGCGATGATTTTATGCATAATAATATTAATAATTCATTATTAATTAAACCCAAAAGTCAAAGAAGTCGGCATATTTACATCTAAATCCAAATGTAATCACTCAAAATTGTTGATAATCATTGCAGAAGCGAGTTTCATAAAGAAGAACAATAGTCATCGTCAACAAAGAAGTTAGTTGTTGAAGATCAAAAGGTAGTAGAAAAAAGTAAATTTATTTATTTGACCATAGTTAGAGAATTGTTACACACAACAAACAACGAATTTCCTGTAATTTCAATTTTAGATTCAGCAATTTCTTGCATAATCAAACATGATTAAAAAAATTTATTTTTATTGCATGCATAAAAAAACCATCATCGCCAAGTGTGAAATTAATATATTAATATTACAAATTAAAAATATTTATATTCAAACGTCATATTACAAAAATATTTATTAATTAAAATACATTAAGCGAATAAAAAAAGTTTACTAGTATTAGCATTACACCAAGTTCTTTAGAGTTTGCTTGGATTTTTACTTTATATTATTTACACCCGGAACCCACAATTTCAGCATTTGTATGTTCCTATCTGGGTCCTAGTAACTCTGCAGCCGTTGTTTAGAGCAAGGTTTTAGGATACCCTCGTTGACTCACTTCTGAACCGCTACTCTGTAACCCACTCACAGATAGGCCTTGTCTCTAGCCCTATAAGAAATTTTTACAGAAAAACAGTACATTTTCCATATCAGTATGTTCTAGTTTTACCAAACAGAAAATACACGGAACCTTCCTATAAAAGGATGTCTTTCCGTACATTTCTACACGAAAATATATGCACCCCATGTTTTCTGTATTTATTGCACTACTTCTCCACATCCCGTATGTTTTTGCGTGTTTCTGTAAAACCCGTATTGCTATTAGTATTAGTATTAGTGTATTTTCTGTATGCTTTCAGTATAATAATAGAAAGACACTTTTTTACATTATAATTATAACTAGTAGTATGAAGACTCGGTACATTTTCCGTGCAAGATTTTTTGTAAGATGGTATATCGTCAGGGAATTCTTCCCGTCGTAATATCACGCTCGCAAGTTCTAATTTTACACAATATTTACATTTTAATGTGTAATAATTAGAGATGTGATCTTTATAAACTACGGTTTGACTAGTGAAACACAGTTTTATAATTTTGTTGGAAGTGTCATATTTTTATTTTTACAAGAAAAAAATTTTGTTTCAACAATTAAAGCTGTTTTTAAACATTACTACCATCCTCTTCATCTGATATGGTCCAGTTAAAGTTTTTTTAATCTCATTATATGTGTCTGTACAAATACGGTACTTTTGAATTTTTCATCATCTAGTTCTAATAATTTGTGGATTATTAGGGATTTGAACGATTGGTGATTATGATGGTGATGGTGATTATGAAACTGAAGTTAAAGTGGTGGATGAAAGTACATTCTTTCGTCATTTGAACTTGACATTCTTGTAAAAAAAAAAGATTTTAACTTGTTAAACCAATTTGGAAACCCGCTATTAAACCGGGGTTTTGAATTGGGTAATGGTGGTGATAACATATTTATCTTTTATTTGAATATAATTTCTAAAAAAAAATTAATTACTATTCTACAAGAAAAATTATTATTAAAAAATTCAAAATTCCTATAAAAAAATAAAGTTTAGGACCACGGGACCAGTTAGCTAGTTCTGACCAATAAAAATCGACTATATTAATATACGTGTAATTCAGTTTCAAACTGGAGTTTGAACTGGGTTTCAACCCAAACCGATTAAATCACCAGTTTAAAATGCATAAACCAAACCGCAGTTAAACCGGTTTGGTTGAATCGTTATACCTAGCAATAAATGCCAGTGCATAATTCTTCTTTCTATAAAATAACATATTAACATACATACAATTTGGAAAATTCACCTTTTTTAAATTTAACACAAGGTGTAATACACTGAAAGTGTATGTTTTTGATTCTATATAAAACATACAGAATAAGTAGGTTTTTATTCATTGTAGAATCAATGATGTGGTCATGATATTAACGAATGCTTTATCATTATATACATAGGTTATCCTAAATATTCAAGACAATTTTTTGTTTTAAATGCTTGTTTCCAACAATGAACTTTTTTTGCAGCTTCTTTCTGGGTTCCTTGCTTTGCCATAAAACCTATAAAGAGCAGCTTTATGATATAAATCAAAAGAACCAATAAAATAGAGCCAATAAAAGTCCAAACCAAACTTACTGATGGTAAAAAATATTCAGAAAAAGTTAAAAATCTATGGAATGATTTCAATCCATCATTTAATAAAAAGATTGAATTGGATTCAAAAAAATTTTTTTGATCAAATCTATACTATATGTACTTTACTATTTTATTATTGTCAATAAAGACACCTGCAGTAATTGGTTGTTTCAGCAATGGTAACTACCATAGGGTAGTTACCATCATGAAATATTTATGGCTGCTGCAAACAAATACAAATGCCACAAATAGGTGCAGTTGCCACAAACAGATGCAGCTGCCACAAATAGCCAAGGCTGCTGCAAATTTTATTTTTGTACATAATTCCACTGTAAATGAATGACCAACTAATTGAATTCATCAATTACAATTCAAAAAAATTAGTTACTGCAGATCACAAATAACTCAAGAAAATTTTAGCATGACTACTAATATAACTAATAATACTAATGCCAATAATTGAAAACTATTTGCAGCAGTTGTAGTTATTTGTGGGTAGCCATAGCTATTTACAGAAATCATAACTATTTATGGCAAATGGTAGCTACTGACAGTTATTTATGGCAATGGTAGCTACCAGCCCAATCATTTACAGCAAGTGTTTTTAGTCATAAGATAGGGAATCAACTATAAATTGTGAGCAAAGTAAGGTCTAGCAGTGTGCCAGGCATAATTAGAAATAAATGTCCAAATATTACATTATTATGAATATTTACAGATTTTTGATCACTTAGGTATGTCTTATATAGTAAAATAATTTATTTTAAAAGTAAATAATAAATAGATATTAAAATTTTTCTTTGTCTGTATACATAAATAAAGATTAGAGTAATAAACAAGCAAAAATAATGATTAAATTAAAAGGTGTTTTATCTCTGACTTTATTCATTTAATTATTTATTTATCATAGTGATGTTATTAAATATAAGTTAAAATAAAAGAGAAATTTATAAATTATTGAATATTTGATAAAACATTCATTAGAATATTTTGCAAGCTTCATAGATCTTGTCTTTAATGCTTACTTCGATCACTCCTACAAAAACTGGATCTTAATCTTTATCATTGTCCTTAAAAAACAATGATCCATTGTCATCATTTGCTACTTGTTGCTACTAATACTAATATTATTGTTTAATGTTGCAACAACTACTGATTGATGCATCTTTGTACAATACAAAATGTAACCAATCAAATCAATTAATGAATTTTATCTTTTTAAATGTTTCCTTCCAACTAAATAAAATAAATAATAAAAATTAACAAAAAGAGGGGTCATGTCACAAAGGGTCAATACACCCAACATGAGTCGCCCGTGTGAGTTCCACATTCTTCCATGTGGGACTTTACATCTGGTCCATACATCCAAGGGAGCCAGACACAGAGTGTCCATAATGGGTACATCATCATTGCATGACTTCACCTGGATGGTTAGTTAACATTAATCCAATTCTATGACTTATATACCAACTTTTTTCAAGTTGTGCAAAACATGGAATACTAACCAGTTAACAACATTTCATTGGATAAATTATTCCATAATTTCTATTGTGTAATCTAAAAAAAAATAAAATTCAATAGAAAAAGTAGAGTTGATGATAGGTTGCGAGTTTGTGAATTAACTGTTAAATACAAGATGTATGATGACATACGAAGCTTCCAAAGCAAATTTATAAAATATATTGATGAATGTTTCATCGTTGAATAGCTTGTATCGAAGTGAGTGTTAAAGTCAAGATCTGTGAAGCTGTTTGTAAAATATATTTAATCAATTATTCAAATAATTATATAGGCGGGCTTGGTTGAATTAAATGTTAAAGTTAGGATCTACTTGCAAATTAAAATTTCCAAAATGAACATTTTATTATAATAGGCGAGTTTGATCGAAGTATTAAAATCGAGATCTATGAAACTGTTTGTAAATATATTTAATGATGTTTTATTATTAGCCAGGTTTGATCGAAGTAAGTATTAAAGTTGAGATCTGCAAAGCTGTTTGTAAAATATATTTGATCAATGTTTTATTATTATCAATTATTCAATAATTATATAGGCAGATGTTAGTCAAGATCTATGAAATTTGCAAAATGAATGTTTAATCAATTATTCAATAATCATATAAGTGGGTTTGATCAAAGCAAGTGTTAGTCAAGATCTACAGTCGAACCTCGTTATAACGGACATATTGGTTTGGCCTCAATGGTCCGTTATAACGAGGTATCCGGTAACCAAGGTAATTGATGATCATCACGTGATGTTTTTAAAAATAACTTTTTTATTATTTATTAATTAATATCAACGATAGTAAAATTGTACAACATAATAATAATAATAATAATAATAATAATTATAATATAACTAGTGTTCCATGTTGCAATCCAAAAAAGGAATCAAAATGGTTGTAAAGGTGGTTGCAACCAGTGGTTGCAATCGTTTTTATATGATGCAAAGATGGTAGCAACCATCATCAAAAGTTGCAGCCGGTATCCTTAAATATAACTGATATGATGCTATTGTCGTTTGGTAAAATAAGAAGTTAATTTTCCTTGGTTTAAACTTTTAGAATTATACAAATTAATTTTTTTCTTTAATGCATGAAAAACTTTGAGTTCATTATAATCTAATTCTAAACCATTGTTATCTTGTTCAAAAAATTTATGAACAGTTTCAAAAGCAGCAACAGCATCTTTAATTGGAATATAAGGTAACATTGGAACATTTTCTTCAATTTCTTCCTCAGTTGGAGTAAGTGATAAGATTATTTGTTCATCAGTTACCATTTCAACACTTACATCTGCATTATCTATTGAAATAAATTCTGCTGCTGTTAGAGGTGAATTAATTGGTAAATTATTAATTAAATTTTGAACAGCATTTTCTTCTTCTTGGAGAATTTCATTTACTAAATTGTTGGCTTGTTCTATTTCTATAGGATATAAATCATTTTCTTCTGGAAGAATTCCAACAATTAGAAATAATTTCTGGTGTAACAAAATCCCAAGCTCTTGCAACCATCTTAACTACATGATAAATATTAATTGGATCGGGTTCTATGCCAGACTATTCTTCATCAAAATTATTTATTCTTTTTTTCAAAAATAGCCTTTTATAATGAGCTTTGAAACTATGAATGATGCCTGCATCACATGGTTGTAAATGTGCTGTGGT
>CAUDNR010004545.1:108464-130039 GCA_958430865.1 Entrophospora sp. SA101 | reverse complement strand
AGGTTACTGCTAAGTGAAGAAGTGTCTGAATCTTCCTCATAAACTCTTTTAATAGACTTCATGGCAAACTTTTTTTTTGTACGTATTGTCTATATTGTCTGTCAAATATATAAATTTATGCAAAATTTACGAAAAAAAAAAAGATTTTCTTTTTTTTTTGCATGAATTTACAATTTCGTATGTACTCTTAATATATATATATAATATAATAATATATATTATTATTGTATACAGTTATTATTTTAATTATTATTTTTTTTAACAATGAATTAGAAACCATCATGGCAAAAAAAAATTGGCGTGTGCTACGAGAAAAGCATTTTTTTTCAATTTGTCAATTTGAAAAGAAAGTTGCAGCTTTTTTAAGCATAAAATTTATGATAAACTTTGACTTGCAAAATAAACAAATTTATTTAAAATTACATAAAACGCGAATATCTTTTAATAAAAAAATTTAATTCAGAATTAATTAAACATCATATTAGTTATAAGTATACTTGTATTTTTTTTCAATTTTAGGTTTTTTTTTTAATTTTTTTTTATATAGTAGATAATCAAAAAACTCAATTCTGTGGGTATAAGTTACACAAACATTAGTAAACAAACCTAATAATAACAAACACCCCTTTTTTTTGATTTGTCTAGCAAATTTACACGATCATAACCTCTGACAAATTATTATTGCTATTTATTTCACATGTTTAAATTTGCAGGAATTTTAACAGTCTTAATATTAACATTTATCATTTGGCCATTCATTAGAAAATGCTAGCCAGAGGTATATACTCCAGTCCACCTCAAATCGATTATGTTCTAACCGAAAATCCTAATGTTTGCACTTCCATGAATGCTCAGAGCATCCATTACATTTAAAAAAGCCTTTGAATGTTTTACAAGGTAGACAACATGTTTAATGCAGTTTACTTTTGTCATGTTCTTTTTTTTTTAGAAAGTGTCGATAACGCACATCAAGTTCATATAGATTATCACCACGACCAACTTCTCAAATAACTTTAAACTAGGCAAGAGATCTATCAAAATTCCCTCTATGACTGGCTATTACATCTTTGAATCCGCAATTACACATGGCGAGTATTCAACAACATCTATATTCTCTTCTAATAATTCATCGAAACCAAGATGTGGATCATTTTTTAAATGATCCCTTATCGATCAATTCATATAATAGATGCTTTGTTTTGAAAATGATTTCAGTTAGGCTCCATACGTACAGAAATTGATGGCATAACTTTTTTTCTTCGCGTTATAAATCAAAATAAATTAGATTCTCAAGATTGCTTTTGAAATAAAAAGATTACAATCGCTGATGAATGTTTTAGATGATGATCTACTTGACAGTTAATTATACTGTAAAATCTGGAAAGATAGCGCATTAACTTTTTAGTAATTTTCATGGTTTGCCACACACAATTTATTATATTAATCGTCACAACTTTGTAGAAAATTGATATTTGTCATCTGGTTATATCTTTCCAGACTACGGTAATTATGATTTTTTTGTAGATTAAAATTTTAATGTAATAAAATGGATATTAATTATCAAATAGAGGTTCTTTGGCGATTTTCCTTCACAACTTCCTAAAATCTCCTCATTTTCACTGGATTTGCCATCTTCTGTTTTTTTTTTCTAGAATAAATACTAGTGGCTATTGCCAAATAATGGCGGTGATGATGGTATCAATTTTTCACAAGTGGATGAATGATATGCAAAAATCTTGCAGCCGATATATATAAAAGAATTGGTAGAGGAGTGACAAATGAAGAATTCTATAATAAGTTACAAGGTTTCATCAAATCCGCTGGCGGAATTAATTTAAATGATATGGAGTGTTTGATAGTGTTGGCGGTAGAAGTAGTAATAACCGTGATGTTAGTGGTGACAAAATCGGAAGGCCACCAAGTAAATTCAAAGGTGGCTAAAATAAAAAATAGCTCAGATTAAGCTGATGTAAATATCTGTCCGTCTATCTATATCTTTATATCACCAATATTAATATCAATATTATAATTTAAATTTTTTTAAATGAATATATTTATTTATGTTTATATATTTAAAGGTCAGAAGAATCATCAGGCTTGATTGTGGAAGAAATGTTAAAGCGTTTAGAGAATATGTAACTTAAAGAAGACAATATAGTTGAGATGTGTAGTGAGAATGGATGAAATCATAGCATCAGTGATGTGAACTTTGACATTTAAAGAAATCAAATGAAATTTCGTAGTCTTTTATACCAAATCAAAAAGCTTATGTAGAAATAGCTTAAAAATCTAGTTTATATATTTAGTGGATGCGTAATAAAAAAATTTATTTATTATTTTTTGTAACGTTTTGTCAAGAAGGTTTCCTTATGGTCCGCTTGCCAAACACTTCATAAATGATGATGTCCGTTTAATTCCATCAAGATAAGTAGCCTCAAAATATTTCCAAAGTTCTTGCTTGTTATCCTTCAAATAAAGGATTAGAGTATAAGAACTCATGGTTACATTGTATTTATCCATAAGAAAAGCATCAAACACCTGATTATTAACTTCTGATATCCTATTTCGAGTAGCTGCTAGCTTTTGCTGTGCAACACAACCAGGTCCATTTATTCATGGATATCTTATTGATACATTTATTAGATTATTTGAATTCTAAAAATTTTTTAGAAACATTTTGAAGTAGAGATTGGAATTGTCCAAAAAATTCCTTAATCGACTACTAGCTGGTCAAAATTCTTTTTAATTTACAAATTACGAATTCATTTCCATTTGAATCTTTCATCTTTTCAAAATACTTCCACACAAAACCATGTGTTATGGATTTTTTTTTTTTTAATGATCTTCTGGAACCACTGCTTAAATCATCGAACTTGAAGCCAATGAACTAATTATTAGACCTTGTATCGGAAACGTTATTAGTTCACATGTAAAATTATCATCAACAACATCACCACCATTGCCACCAGATGGTATTGATACTTCTCTGCATAGAAATTTTCCATAAATTTTTTTATATCACAAAAATCCTTTTTTATTTATAATTGGTCAGACAATAATTATCAATATTAGCGGTATTAACATTAGTATAAGTAATTGACTAAAGATAGTCGACTATTACTATTAGTTGTTCAAAAAAAAAGTTTAGTCAATTCAAGCCTCTATTTTTGAAGTAAAGATTTAATCGATTATAAAAATAAAAATTTTTATTATAAAAAAACACCTTTAGATTTCTTGCAATTCATGATATCTGCAATTATTGGTAATAATCTTTTGTTTACCATACAATCCAGAATTGTTCATCTGAATTAAAGTATTAAAATAATCACAAAATTTATCAACTTATTTTGAATCTCATTATTCTTTACTGATATTTCTGCTTCTAATAGATTATACGGAACACCGTTTAGTGGATTTTTCTCATATAAATAGAACATCAAAGCGCGATCACTTGATTGATCTTTTGAACATGTCCAAAATTCAAGCTATTATCAAATATATTTTTCCGCAAATTTTTCTGGTGAATTATTGCAATCTTTATCCCTACAAACCAACAAAACAATATGTTTTATTGTTAAAAAAATAAATCAATTTTTATTTCTACCAACAAGAATAAATAATTTTAAATTCTCTATCAAAAGAGGTTAATTAAAGATTCTTTTGGCTTTGCACTTTTATCTCAACGAATTAATAATAATATTTCTTATTGTTAAAATTGTTAAAAGGAAATTAGTCTAAAGATTGTTTGGCTTCATTAATACTAATAAAAAATAGACTCGAATAATAAAAAAATGGACTAAAAATAATTAAATCAAAAATTCACTGCCAAAGTGGAATAGTTTGTTTTTAATTAATGCTAACTTTAACAAATAAAGTCACAAGCATCCTATAACAAAATAAGATATTTAGGTCCGGTCTAAGACTGTCAGTGACCAAAGGATCTGATCGTCGTCGGTTCAGTAAATTTTCAAATTTGATTATATTGAAAGTTTATTCGAATTATTTGAATAAATGAATAATAACCTGACTAAAGCGAATACAATAATTTGATAAAACGAATAAAACGATTAATTCAAATAGAACGAATAATTCGAATTAATATTAAGATTGAGTTGTATTACGAATAGAAAACTCACTGTTCATGCAACTATTTGTTAAAGAATAGAGACAATAAATAAATTTTGAATTAATATATATATATATATATATATTGAAATCTGAATTGAATAATAACAAAATAATATTTTTAACAAATAAATTGAAACAAACGCTTTGATGGATAATGGAATTATTATCTTTATTATCAAATTTACAGATGACTTATATACACATGATTATAAAAGAACAAATTAAAATTATTTTATTGGAGAACCAATATCACATTTTAATGAATTGCAAGTATTTGCCATTAATGTTGTTGTTATTGATATTGCTAATAGTTCATCCAAGTCTCTAGGAACAAAAATAAATAAAACAATTTATTATTATCACGGGTAATTGCTAAGGAATAACAGATAATTTATAATCAAAAAAATTTACTTTTCACTTCTTTCATAAAGTGTTATAGTGGTGCATCAAACATATCGCATTATGCTCTTAATGTGGTATCAGTAGGTTCATATTCTGTTGAATAAATGGAAGCAAGGTGTGAAGTAACGAAAATCGATACAGTTTATATACTGGCAATGAATATTTTTTTGTCTTAAATGTATGTGTTATTATCTCAATATAATTTCAGCTAGAAGATATGCAGTAAGGTGGATCTATATATTTTTAGCTTCCCATATAACAAATTGGTTGCGTAAACCAAATAGTTCTTTTACATCAAAGCATTCACACTTGATTAGGTGACGTCACATATTTACCATGAACAAGAAGAAATCAAATTCGTAAAATCAATTGGTGTAGGGAGAATAACTATGATATACAAAGGCCTTTACGACAATAATAAAGAGTATTAAAATATGTACATTCCTTGAATGTTTTCAACAAGGAGATGGAGATAATGGAGAAGTTGGATTTAGCTTGTCTTCTCAAAATACTAATCTCTAATTTAGCTGATTCTGGTAACACCGGTATGATTTATTGTCTTGGCTCCATTATACGAACCATTTGGAGAATGGATATCCTCCTTATCGTAGATAAATTGAAACAGGTAAATGGTATAGGCATAATATATTGCGATTTTCGAAAATGGAATCTATTGAGATATCGGGGATGGTAATCTGAAGATTTGCTGCAAATGAGCCACTTTTACTGGAGCTTTGAAGACATGTTAGATGATGCATTACAGATCAAATATACTCTTGGTGTATTCTTTTTAATGTTTCATCAACCATTGTTGAAGCACCCTTTGTCCATAATAAATAACAGAGGGAGCAGAAATCAAAGATTTTTGGAGAAACATGCACTTTATTTGTTGTTTATGCGCACTGTTAGTTTGTTTCTCAATCACCATAACTATGATAACTTTAATCAATGTTAATGGGTTGTATAATGAAAAAAGTTATATTTCAAAGAACCAAGCTTGTAAATTGTACTGACATAAACCGTAAACCTTCATCCGTTGTTGTTATTATTATTATTATGCTACAATTCAAAAGCTATAATTAAAACAACAAAGTAACATAAAATTGTGAATTTGTAACAAAAAGTTGATTTAGTTGGTATATATCAGCGCCGTCAAAAAAATGTTAAATTTATATTTTTTTTTCTATTATAAACTAATTAAAAATGAAACAAATTAAAACTATTATATTTTATATATATAAAAAAAATCGAACCGCGTTCGAATTATCTTCAATAATTGTATGTAGAGTAACTTTTGCAAACACACGAGTTGTGTTTTTGACTTTGAAATTAACTACGCGTAATATGTGCTTGAGCTGGCTTTATAGTCTGAATTTGAAACACACAGACTGGTCAATATTGGTATTTTTACATAATAGATAAGACAGGTTTAGGTACAAAGAAAACAAATAAACAATGCTAAAATGCTTTTATTGTTGAATCACAATGAATCAAATCACTAGCTAGAGTTTGATGATGATGATGTTTTTTTTTTTTTTTGATGATGAAATTTTTCTTTAAATGTTGCAAATTGTTACTTTTCAATTTTCAAGATTTGATATAACAAAACGACACTATTATTAAAAGTTGTTACCAAAGTAAAACTACATTTTAACTTCAAGGCTGAGATGCATGCATTCAGTGTTGAAATTTCAGCGCGGTGTTCCATGCACAATCCCTCAAAAGGAAACAAAATGGCCTTTAATAGTTTCTAAATTTGTAATGATTATAATAATTATACAATCAATCCAAAAAAAAAGCGTTTTCATTGAATTCGATTATAATGGAGGCCTGCGTAACAATATATTTGATTGATATAAAAACGATCGTCTTTCATAAATTTTTTTAATATCATTAAATCAATAATTTTTTGATAATAATGACTGATAATCTTGATAATATAATAGAAGTTGAAAAACAAAATATTATTACTACTTATAATGAAAGTAGTGGTAGTGGTAAAAAAAAAGATCAATATTATATTGCAATTAGCAATGATGGAGAATATATAGCTAGACTTGATTGTAATAAGGATGAAAGTTTAAGATTAAAAATTACACATCACAAAAATTTTGAATTATTAAATAATGATGATAATGATAGTGACATTGACAAAGACAAAGTAAAGATTTGTAATATTGTTAAAAAATTAACATTCTTAGATGAACTTAATCCATATGTAAAACCTTCAGAGGCAAAATATCCACAAGAAGATAATAGAAAACAAGAACAAACAAAAAAGGATAATAGCAATCAGGAAGAACAAATAAAAAAGGACAATAGAAAACTTTTAATTTGGTCATTTTCTATATCAAATACGATTTCTTTTAATAGTAAACCAACAATTTTAGTGGCAATTTCAAGAGTAGTACCAAATGATATGATTGATCGTGATAGACCAATTAATCACTTACTTGATAAACTTGAGGAATATGAAGAACTCAAATTAAAATATCAAAATATGAAAGAACTTTATCCCTTGCATACACAACCTTCTAGTACTGTAATATTTTATATAGATATAAGCAATATTTATAAAGATGATGATAAAAGTAACAATAACAATTATGAGATTAAGATAGATGAAAATGGAATTTGTTTAACTAGTAATATTGGTGGAATTGTGAGGTTTTTACCAGAAGTTGAAAAAAACAAAACAAGTCTTTTAATAACAAATGTAAAAGGATTTTATAAATCTCTTGATAATTTAGATAAACCAAATATTTATTCAATTTTAAATTTAAAAAGATTTCTTTTTCCACCAAAATTCAAAAAAGATA
This sequence comes from Entrophospora sp. SA101, assembly GCA_958430865.1. Classification (NCBI taxonomy): domain Eukaryota; kingdom Fungi; phylum Glomeromycota; class Glomeromycetes; order Entrophosporales; family Entrophosporaceae; genus Entrophospora; species Entrophospora sp. SA101. The sequence goes on along the minus strand of CAUDNR010004545.1, from coordinate 122,690 downwards.
TTGAAACTCAGTTTGAACAAACACCTTGCCTGGAAAAACTTCTTTCCTATATTTATAAAAACTATTTTCTATTTAATCAATTTAAAAACAGAATCCAAGCGTTGGAATTATATTCAATGTTAACAATGGAAGCAGAGCAATGTTTTTTTACTCGTGAAGAATTAAAAACTCAAAAATATGGCATTCCTACTTATGCAATTTCATTAAATAATCTTTTGCTAGCATTTACATCTGGAAATAAAGATATTAGAATTTATTCTATGGAATCAGGTCTTTTTATTGCTTTAAAAAATTTGGATGACAAAGATGAATTTTTATTTCTAGAATTTATACATAATGATGAAAGATTATTCATTGTTACACGAAATGATACCAATCATAAAATCTCTATAAAAATTTGGGATATTTTTAATTCTTCTCCTGAAGATTTTAAATATGAAATTAACAACAATATTATTCCAAAAAAATTTGATTGTTTGAATATTGCAAGATCAAATGGGATGATTTTTTTTGTTAAAGAAGATGGCAAAGTCTTAAATGTTCTTAAAAATATTGAATTCAAAGAATTCAAAGTATTTGAAAATGATGATGACAATAATAATGGAATAAAAGAAGAAAAATCATTTACTGTATTTAAAAATTTTAAGAAAGTTGACAAATATTTAAACCATTGGTATTATTGTGCAGAAGATGATTCTGATAAACATAAAATATTTGATCCTTTTGAAAAACATAGTGATCTTGGTGGTCCAAAAACTTTACTATTAGTAGATAATAAGGAAAAATTGGTTGATGTTGATCAAATTACACCACTAGTAAATAATAAGGAACAATGGGTTGATAGAAAAAATTATGAAAAAACATCTGCTTTTATTGATGAAAATCGATCATTACAATTATTTATTGGTTTAACTACTGTTCAAATATGGCGTAAAGTTACTGATGAATTTCATGTTCTTGAATATATTTGGATGCTTAATCATGTTGAAAAAGAAAAAAAAAAAAATAACGATGTGGAAAATGAAAATCATGATGGTCACAAACATTTAAAAATAAAGAATTTGAGAGTTGGTTGTAGAAAATTTGAACTGGAAGTTACTTGGGGTTTAGATAATGGGAGCAGCAAAAAAATCCAATGGCCTTATCCAGATCAATATGTAACACCTATAAGACATGCTTGTAAGGCTCTTGAGTATCTTAATTTTAAAAAAGATTTATTAGTAAGCTATAAAAAACAACGTAAATTTGAAGAAATGTATGAATATATTGTAAAAATTATTTTGAAATTCGTTAGAGACAAACCTGAAATATGGAAACTTATGGATACTCGTTATGAGGTTATGTCAAACCTTATTAATGGTGGAGTTAATTCTCTTATAAAGCATATTTTATTTGGTAAAGATCAAATTGGAGACAATATTGTTATTCAAAATACAACTAAAAAAACATCCTATAATACTTCAAATCACTTGCATTTACATTTACCAAGAGCTAAACAATGGCAAAAAAATAAAAATGAAAATGAAAATGAAGATGAAAATGGAAATGGAAATGGAAATGGAAATATTCAAAATAATGCATTAGTATTAGCAATCAATTATTACACTGAAAAAAATGATAATTTAATTATAGGCTATTTATTAGAATATTATTCCAACAATGCTATTGAACATATTGGATGGATGATCACTGTTTCAACAACTTTACCTTTACTTTTCCAATATCATTTAGAAAATTATGTGTATGATTTATTTTACAAAGAATGTTTTGCTGGTAATAACATAGGAATAAATTTTAAACTTTTTTTGGATAAAGAATTGACTGATAATAGTATAGGAATAAATTTTAAACTTGAAGATACCAAAAGCAACACCCTACAAAATAGTGCAAAGAAAATTTCTTTTAAAAAAGTAGCTTTTGGAAAAGATAATCAAAATAGAACAAATGAAATTAAAGATAAAATTGTTCAAAAAGCTGAAGGAAAAAACAAACACAATAAAGTACCATTCAACTTGTGTGTAGTACCACTTCCAAATTTCACAGTTAATAAGATTGAAAAGAAAAAAAAAGTAGTTACAACTTTCCTAGCTTTTCTTAGACGTTTTATACTTCCTCATAAGTATATTGATGATGAAAAAAAACTTAGTTCATTTATTCAAATGATTGGATTGGATGGAAAAGGTTTAATCTTTGATAATCCAGCAATAGAGGCTTTAATAAATTTTCGTTGGAAACCTGCAAAAATATATTTTTCATTACTTTTCTTTATGTTTATACAATATGCAGTTTGTTATGGTATATTAATTTGGGCCTATACAACATATCAAAATAGTTCAAGTAATCTTCAAACCTTTTTAATTTTAGTTATAAGTTATTTTTATTTTACAGGATATCATCTTTTATTAACTGAATTCAGACAATTAAAATACTATGGATTTAGAAAATATTTTTCTGATAAATACAACATATTGGATATTATTGCTATTATTGTACCCTTAATAGTTGGAACATCTATAATAGTTAAATCATTTGAAATTGAAAATGCATTTGGTAGTGTTAAACCTGATCAAGGAACAATTGCTGCTATATCTTTTTCAGTGTTATTTCTTTGGATTGAATTTGTAAGTAAAGTTATTATTTATCATTTTTGTTATTATCATTAATAATTAACTAATTAATTAATTGTTTATTTAAAAAGCTTTCATACCTTAGATTATTTGAAGGTACATTGTGTATATATATATATATATATTATTTATAAATATAAAAATTTATTAAAAAAATTTAAATTTTTGTAGATGTAGGAATTTATATTATAATCACTGAAAATCTTTTGGTAACTGTTTGGCCACTTTTGTTATTTATGCTTATTGTTATATTGGCATTTGCTCATACAATGTAAGTAGTATATTTATAATTTAAAACATTCTCTTTAAAATAATATATTAATAATATATTATATTATAGGTATATATTGCTACAAAAACCAGATGATATAGGATTAGTACCAAATGTGAATACATATTCTATATTCAATGCAACTACCAATCAAACAGTGTATAGTGATATAACAATTAAAGCAGATTTTAATAGCACATCATCAATTGATAATCCATTTTCAAATTTTTTTAATTCAATTCCAGCTGCATATTTTTGGATTAATGGTAACTGGATAAATAGGGATACTTATGGCAGTTATTTTGCAGTTCAAATTTTATCTTTAATTGCAAGCTTGTTAATTGTAAGCATTATACAAAATATGTTTATAGCTTTTATGAGGTAATTAATAATTATATCTTATTAAGTTTAATAATAATATTATTATTTCATATTAATAAAATAAATAAATTTTATTTAGTAATGTGTATGAAAACACATCACAGCAAAGTAAACTTGAACTACTCAAGCTCCAAGCTACTTTCATATCAGACTATGAGGCTCTGGATTTAGAAGATGATTTTTTAAATCCTCCTAAACCTGATCCGAAATACATTTGTTATAATAATAATAATCTTGATTCATGGAAAGAAAGAACCAAATCAAGAAGAGGTTGTTTATATGCAAAATACGAAAATGATAATTCTTATATTCAATACATTCTTGAAAAAAAGGATTTTGACCATCAAGATGGTTCTTTGTGGCAGATTTATAATAAATTGGATGATTTCAATGATGATGATGTTAATGAAAAAATTTCAAATTTAGAAAAAAAAATGGATGCGAAAATGGATAACATAATGTTGCAATTACAACAATTACAACAATTACTCCAAAGACCTTGAAATTTTCTCTTTAAAAAAATACAATGTATTATTATTTTTTTTCCAAGTCCAGGATTAGTTTTTATTATGTTAACCCTTTATTTTATGTGATAATTTTTATTTTTAACATTTTTACAGTATTTATTTTTTTTTTTTAATTAAAAGTATAGTTTTTATCATAATTTTACAATTTTAAACCCGTTTTTACGCATCAAGCATTTTAATTGTCTCAATTTCAGTGAGAAGGTGTAAGGTGTGTGTGTGTGTCTATACATTCTTTAATTTCCCATATAATGAGTTGATTGCGTAAACCAAAATAATTCTTTTCCATCAAAGCTTTTCAAATAGATAATTGCTCCAAACATCAGTAGGAGTTGTTCCAGTACCTTTTCTCTCTGATGATATATAACTTTGTGTCATATTGAATAAATTATTTATCTTCATCATTTGACTCACATATATAACCAGGTTTCACACTATCTTTTGATTTCGAATAATGAATCCTTTTCATTGAGCTGAATCTTAATTCTCATATTGATTCTTATCGGAAAACATACTTGTGTATTTTTGCATCAATAAAATTCTCATCAATAAACAGAAAACAGACATTTTGAAGGCTTATAAGTATTCTTTTGTGATTTGACGTTGGGATTAGCAAGCTTGTGTGTACTTTTCTTCAATAATTAAATTTTAATTCATTTTTTATATTTTTCCACTCATCATCTATTTTACATTTTCATCGTAAAAGAAACTGGCAAGTAAAATGTCAAATATATTGAGATCTTCCTTTTCCATATAGCCAAAATACTCACATTTGAGAGAAGTTTGCCATGTTAATAATTGAATTCAATTCTTATATTTCTTTTTTAGAGACACACAACAATTTTACAAAATTCCTTTACATCCACATACTTTTGGTATATTATTTGTAATGTTGGAGTATTCAGCATACATAACTTGTGGCATTTCACCCAATTCATCATCCATTCATTAGGCGACGCTTTTGCTACGATGAAACGCACATTCGAAGAAGAGATCTTGACATTAAACTTAAGAAATCAAGGTCATTGGCTCATCTATACCATTATGATATTCATGCACAGGTAGATGTTAACACTATGGAATCGATTCAGGATGGTGGCTTTAAGTATTTAGCAATTTAGTCTGAAACAGAAAAATGGCAGCTTATTCTGCAGATAGGCGAAGAATTCACATTTCCATCTCCACACACACAACTAAATATGATGAGTGGAGTAAAATTGTCTTGTTTAGGAAGAATTCAATTCCTGAAATCCCAGAAGAAGGTAAAAAGGGAGAAAATTTTCTACAAGAGTATTTTTGTATGCGTGTTGCAATTACTAAAAATTTTAATAATATACAACATGTTGTCTATGATGTGCAAATTGAACAATCAACATCTTCTTAACCCCTAAATGTTGTGAAATTGTAGTGATCCAATATACAGTTCTCAAATGCATACGTTGGGCGTGAAACACCATTTGGCGAGAAACTACTTTGACTTCAACCACATTGAGCATATGTTTATGTTCTTTTTACAGATTTCCGTGTACTCACGAAAATTTACATTAACAGGTTGGTAAGGATAGGTTTCAACATAAAAATACACGACTCGAAAAATTGGAGACAGATGATGGTTTACCAACTGAAGGGATCGAAGCAATTGGTTACACAATGTTGAAAAACCATTCACACTTGATTGGGTGTAAAGCTCCTCACAAGCTGGCTTGCGAGCTGGCTCATGCGGAGCCTTAATTGGGTGATGTCACGTATTTATCAAGAAATCAAATTTGTAAAATCAATTGGTATAGGGAAAACATCTGTGATGTACAAAGGCCTTTACGATAATGATAGAGTATTACAATATGCACATTCCTTGAATGTTTGCAACAAGGAGATGGAGATAATGGAGAAGTTGGATTTAGCTTGCTTTCTCAAAATACCCGATCTTAATTTAGCTGATTATGGTAACACTGGCATGACTTTTATTGTCTTGGCTCCATTATGCAAACCATTTGGAGAATGGATATTCTCCTTATTGTCGATAAATTGAAACAGGTATAGGCATAATGCATTGCGATTTTCGAAAATGGAGGATTTCCTGCAAATGAACCACTTTTACTGGAGCTTTGAAGACATTGTCAGATGATGCATCACAGATCAAATATACTCTTGGTATTGAGTTGGCCTCAGTGGCCTGTTCTTTTAATGCTTCATCAACCATTGTTGAAGCACCCTTTGTCTATAATACACCATTTAGAAGTTTTTCTGATATTAAAAGATCATCTAAACCAAATTCATTCACTCCAGAATATTTGGTTTTTTTTTAAATTTTTTGATATAATGCATTAAGAGCATTACTTATATGATCTTTTTCTTCATCAGACTCACAAATATATTCTGACTGACCTTCACTACCTTTAAAAACATGTACAGTGAAATTTTGACCATTTAATTCTGTTACTATTGACATTCCTACCCATATAGGAAATGATTCTTGCCCATTGTCAGTAATTATTTCCAACCACCAATTACATGAAAAAGGTCCAAAATGTAATTCAGGAATAATGAGACCACAAGAAATAAGTGTAGGAGCAAATATTTTACTTTTAGTCATAATTATGTAGAATAAATACACAATTGTATAGTAAGCGAGTTGAGATTTTGACATGTTTTGAATTTATGTTTTAATATCCCCACAATTTACTGATTTACTAATTAATTTTCAAATTTTTGAGCATTTGTATCACAAATCACGAATTAAGATAACAATGGGATATTAATTATGATCACATTACAAATGACTAAATTTGATCCCTGAAATTTCTTTGTAGTATTATGTTCACTTTGTCTGATTTTGTTGCAGTCTGCCCCATTGGACAACCTGCACTATATTCTTAAATATCTAGAAAATTATCATCATCATATTAATAGTTTCTAATTGACAAACAATTAACAAGATTAAAATTTGTAGAATTAATATTACTAATCAGTCTAATTTTAATTTGTACAAGGCCAATATCTGTCCAATACCTTCTTCAAAAAACATAGATATTCTAGAATTCCAATGAAAGGTTATTTTGTTATGTAACATATTTCATATACAAACACAAATCTATGACAATTTAATACATACTATTACATAATTTAATACATACTGGTTTATAATTTGTGTGAAATAACATAGAAAATTATTTAATAGACAGAATACTGAATCAGTTTTAATTATAGAAATTTAAAATGGCAAAATGCCTACTTTAATTGTAAAATTTTTGGTGAAATAAAACCACATTCACATTATGGGTTAAATGCAAGAGAATGGCGAGATACAACTAAATTGATTTATTACTTATTGAAGTCTGAAGCATTATAATTTGGTAAATTATAATTTATCATCATAATTATCATATATTTTCTTTGGTGTTATTAACTTTATTATTATTATATTTAAAAAATATAATAATTTGTTGAAAGATAATGATATAACAGTTGAGCAGACATAATAAGGTTTTTGAATAATATAATTAGAATTATTATTTTAAAATCATCAATTATCTAAAACATATTAAATGGAGTATGAATATATTTATTAATTATTCTAGTTTTTTATACAAGTTTTTTGTAAAAAATTGGCTTGAAATTTTTGAAATTTTTGATAAAATTAAAAAATGTCAAAGCCAAGTCAATCTCCTGATTTGAATCCAAAGAGCATCTGTGGGATCAATTAGAAATTCGTATTCGGAAAGGTCCAAATAAATTTAAAAATAATGTTGAACTTTACATGAAGAATGGAATCAAATTCCTAGAAAATATTTACATGAATTTGATAGAAAGTATGTCGAGAAGAATAGAAGCTGTTATATCCAATAATGGGCGGCCAACAAAGTGTTGACTTGTATACAAATAAGTAAAATTTCGGGTGTGGTGTGCGTTTTTTTTTTTTTTTGAGAAGTGATATAAATACTTGCAAATAAAATCTTTTGGAGATCATTTTCCAAAAAATTATTTTTGGTCGAACTTTTTATTTTTTTAACTGTTATTCTCCCAAACATCACAAAAATTTGAATTTTGCATACATATTCTTAAGAACTTTAATCACAATTTGATGAAATTTATTTGTGTTTTATTATGTACGTTTTTACGTGATTAATTGTTTTGTGGTTACCGAAACTTTTGTCCAGGGAGTGTATGTTACGAGACTTTGTTAGCGCTAGTTAGTTAGCCCAAAGTTAGTCAATGAGCTGTCTAAGTTATTTGTTTTGTAATGAAAAAAGAGAGTTTGCGATCGGCCAAATGGAAATAAAACAAGGGTAAACGACCGAAATAAATAAAAAAGGAACTTAGCATTTGAGTTTTGTAAAGAGCCATATTTATTTATTTAAAGTTATACTGTGCCATTGAATGAATCTCACAGATTCGTAGAGTACACAGTAAGCGAGAACCAATGCATGTTCGTAAACTAATTAATATCGACACGCACCGAGTTGGTTATAATTAACTGACAAGCCATAACTGCTAAATAATCGGGCGTTAACTTGAGATTATTCTAAATTCCAATTCTGGTATATATAAAAAACTTAGCCACACAAACAAAAACTCGTTTCATCCATTTATCCTTTTTTAAAGAAAAAAATTCTGGAGAAAATTTTTTCTCTACGAATTAAATGTGTGTACACATGTGTAAAAAAATTGCTAAAATTAGAGTAATAATTTTTGTAAAGAATAGATCACACACACACAACAAACATGTAATAAATTATAAATACATATTAATATATTATACAAATAAATAATAAAAAAGACAATAAAAATATATAAAGACATTATAAATTTAAATTCAATAAATATAAATTAAGATAAAAAAAACATTTTTTTTCATTTTTCAAAATTTTGACACTTTTTCATAAATCATAATAATGCAATCAAAAAATAAATCACCATTTCCATTATCAAAACTTCCATTTGACATTCTAGAAAACATTACATCTATAATCATTAAACATGAGAGATTCAAGGTGATCGGATCAAACATCATATTTATTAATAGAACATTTGCCAAAGCCGCAATACCTCAAGTATGGAAAACTATTTATATTTATGAAGCAAATGAACGTAAAATTTTTCTAATTTTAAAATCTGCCGCCACTTCTTCTAAAATGTTTGATTATTATAAATTTATAAAAAATATAATTATTTGTCCAATTTCAATGTTTTCTAATAAAAAAACAAACGGATTATTTGCAACTTTGGAATTGCTACAAGAATTATTGCCGAACTTAAAGTCATTACATCTTCAGATCAAATCTCCTATTAACCATGATAACAATGACAGTGATGATGAAGAAGAAAGTGAGAGTGGAAGCGAAAATGAAAGTAAAGAAACCAACCAAAACAAGAAAATTAATCGAGGCGAAGATAAAGTCATCAACAAACTAACAAGGATTCTATTCAAGAGAAAAGGATTAAAGGAATTAATTTTAGATTCTAATCATTCGTCATTCAATGATTTATTATTGAAGAAAATAAGTCGTAAGAAATCATTTATCAAAGATATTAAAAGATTGTCATTGAACGGAACAAATTTCACCAACAAAGGAATAATTAATTACATCATACCACTTCTCAAAGATGACAATTATAACAAAACCAGTAATTTAACAGAAGTCACTATTGGATACGATGGGATTTACCCATGTGCAAACATTACGAGCAAATCAATAATTCATTTATTACTAGAGTCTAAAAATTTAAAAAATTTATTTTTGAAAAATTTAATTCTTTACGATGAAGATTTATTAATGATTGAAAATGAATTATCGACGACGATGATGATGATGAACTCAAATTCCACAGAGATAATTAATTCGAGTTCTGCAGAAATTACTAATTCACCTTTACAAATGTTACCAAAAAGTACAATAGAATGTTTATTTCTTGGTAAAATTAATCAACAAACTTTTACGTCCAAAGGTCTTCGATCCTTATTATTATTATGTCATGAAAACTTATTATCATTGGTGATAGATTTAGATCATATAACTTCTTCATCTACATCATCTTCTTCGTTGTCGCCATCTTATGTTTTAAAAGATATAATAATACCAATATTTCAAAATCAAAAATTGCAAGAAATTCATTTAATATCTGATTCATGGTCAGAATGGAATGATTTTTATCCTAAACCAAGATCTGAACATGAACTGAAAGCAAAAGAAGCTTTATGGCGATGGACTTTAAAATCTTATTGGGGAATATCAAATAATTTGATTGAATCATTAAGTAAAAGTATTAAAACTTTGAAAATATTCACTATTCTGGGTAAAAATTATTTATTAAACTAAATAGCTCAATTTATAATCAACATCATATAATTAATCAATATTCTGTTAATCATGACGAAAACTTATCAAGAGTAAACAAAGAAGATAATATAGAATTATATAATCAATTTATAGATTATCAAGTAACACCATTTGATAATTATTATAATAACCTTTAGGATTTTAATTGAGATTTAGATACAAAGGGTTAGTATTACCCCTTTGTATATAACAAAATATATAAAATATTCTTGTGTGTAGTAATCGCAGGATTAATCTAAATTATATTATCCATTTATTAAATGGATTAATTTCTTTTATATTTGAATCTTTTCGAATTAAGATCTATTCGAGTTTTTATTTCCTTTTTTCCAAGCTGGCTTGAAGAAAAACTCCATTTGCTAATAATTGTCGATGAATTCTTGTAAATTTGATCCAGATTTTGTAAATAATCTTTTTTGCCAAAAAAATTCCAATAAACAGTCGTTGGTCTTAAGAATGTTAGCCGAAAAATGGTTTTTGAAAAAATCAATTTCGACAAGCAATTTCAGATTTACAATATTCTTTATATCAATAGACTACCCAGAATTTTGGCTGTTGAGTTAAAGTGTTCAAATAATCTCATATATAATTTCGACAACTAATAAAGTTGATTTTGGTAACTATGAAGAACTATTTCGGCATTTTGGACTCGGCAATGATCATTTATTAAGAGAGGCAATTTCGGCTAACATGCTTAGTTGATCTGATACTAAGGAAACGAACAATTTGGCTTTTCAGAATAAAGTACCGGGATGCACTTTTTTAATAACTTTGCAAAAAACTACATATAAAATAAATCAAAAGCATCACTTTGTAGCTCATCCTTGTGAATATATATATAAAGTTTATTTCTCTGTAATAATTAAAAACACATAATAATCAATCTACAATTTTGGCATGTGATTAATATAAATCTTAAAATAAATTCATTTTTAATAAATTTCTTTGAATAAATTCTTCGAAAAGGTTTAAACTTAAAGTGTCAGCTTTGATGTAGTAATTGCATTCATGAAAGGACCAGAAAACCCTATTGTATGTCACCGTCAAATCAAATCAAACGATCAAACATACAAATTTGAATCTTGCCTTTTATAACTGTTTTCTATTTTATTAAATCTTTTCCTAGAAAAAGATTGTTTGAGGAAAAAGTTGATCTTCGGGTCACCAAAACTTGCTGGGCTATTATGACATAATCAATATATTTTAAGTCACAAATACCTGACACATTTTCATTTTTTCGTTCTCCAATTCTTCCAGACCATTATCAATATATTATTTGGGGTTAATTTTTGACAAACATGCTTCAATGTCCACAAAAAATGACAATTTTTTCTCTTTGAATGTCTTTTAAATTTGCAACTTGATACACGAATCAGTGTGGCTGGTGACCTTTTCTTCTTCTGTATTAATGCGAATATAAGGTGGTATATACTATTACTATCAAATCATAGTGTTGGCAGTGACATTCATATAATAGAGTTTTCCTCAAAAAAACTTGGACAAAGTTTTATTTCTCCAACCATTAATTTAATAAACACAGTAAAGAGGTCAAATTTTGCACATATATTCACAAGAACTTAAGACGTTTATTTGTTTTTTTTTTGTATGCGGTCTGTTGTGGAATCATTAAAGTGCATCCAGATCATTTAGGTGCAGACGGACCATAAGAAAACTTTTTTGACAAAACGTTACAAAAAATAATAAATAAATTTTTTTATTACGCATCCACTAAATATATAAACTAGATTTTTAAGCTATTTCTACATAAGCTTTTTGATTTGGTATAAAAGACCACGAAATTTCATTTGATTTCTTTAAATGTCAAAGTTCACATCACTGATTCCATGATTTCATCCATTCTCACTACACATCTCAACTATATTGTCTTCTGTAAGTTACTTATTCTCTAAACGCTTTAACATTTCTTCCACAATCAAACCCGATGATTCTTCTGACCTTTAAATATATTCATTTAAAAAAATTTAAATTACAATATTTATATTAATTATTGGTAATATAAACATATAGATAGATGGAAAGATATTTACATCAGCTTAATCTGAGCTATTTGGTATTTTAACTTGAAATGAACCACCTTTGAATTTACTTGGTGGCTTTCCGATTTTGTCACGGTTATTACTACTTCTACCGCCAACACTATCAAACACTCCATATCATTTAAATTAATTCCACCAGCGAATTTCATGAAGTCTTGTAACTTATTATAGAATTCTTCATTTGTCACTCCTCCTCTACCAATTCTTTTATATATATATCGGCTGCAAGATTTTTGCATATCATTCATCCATTTGTGAAAAATTGATACCATCATCACCGCCATTATTTGGCAATAGTCACTAGTATTTATTCTAGAAAAAAAAACAGAAGATGACAAGTCCAGTTAAAATGAGGAGATTTTAGGAGGTTGTGAAAGAAAATCGCCAAAGAACCTCTATTTGATAATTAAAAATCCATTTTATTACATTAAAATTTTAATCTACAAAAAAATCATAATTACCGTAAAGTCTGGAAAAATAGCACCAGATGTCAAATATCAATTTTCTATGAAATTGTGCGTGACAAACCATAAAAAGTCAATGACACGGGGCACTATCTTTCCAGACTTTATGGTATAAGTAGATCATCATCCAAAAACGTTCATCAGCGATTGTAACCTTTTATTTTCAAAAGCAATCTTGAAAATCTAATTTATTTTGATTTATAACGCGAAGGAAAAAAGTTATGCCATCAATTTATGTACGTATGGAGCCTAATTGAAATCATTTTCAAGCAAAGTATCTATTATATGAATTGATCGATAAGGGATCCAGATCTTGGTTTAGAAGAGAATATGGATGTTGTTGAAATACTCATGTAATTGTGGATTCAAAGATGTAATAGTCAGTCATAGAGAGAATTTCAATAGATCTCTTGTTTAGCTTAAATGTATTTGAGAAGTTAATCGTGGTGATAATCTTGATGTGCGTTATCGACACTTTCTAAAAAAAATCATGACAAAAGTAAACTGCATTATACATGTTGTAAACATTCAAAGGCTTCTTTAAATGTAATGGATGCTCTGAGCATTCATGTACTGTGCAAACATTAGGATTCCTTGCTTGAGATTTCAATCTCGCAAAACTATGTCTCGATTTTTTTTTACTAAATCGAAAGATGGATTTCGTTCATTGTGTATTTGTTCCGATTGTTTTGATGGAGAAAGGCACTAGTAAGTTCATATGCATGATGATGATTTAACTAAAGCTCTAGAAATATTTGGAAGCCAAATCTCATGATGAAATGAAAAACAAAATGTCATTTTGTCATTACTTCCAATGCTTGAGATAACGAAGTTATCTAAATAGACTTAAGCAATACAAAAAAAACAGTAATTTTGGGATGCAATTGAAGAATTACTATGTGGAGCAATAAAAGAAAATTTTCAGAATTCGTGTCTCTTACAAACTATTCGCTTGCTTTGCCACAAATTCTTTGTTCTTTTTTTTTTAATGGACTTATTACTGTTATTCAACAAAAAAAAACATAAAGTTGTAGAGACAAAGAAAAAATCGTAAGTTATCTATCGTCAGCTCCTTTAGATATCACATCAATTAAAATGAGTTACAATCTTTTTAGTATCAATTAATTGGGTGTGATTTCCTATGCAAAGTTAGTTCCCATTAATAGACTTGAAGTTGGTAGTGAGATTTTTATAATCTGGCTGTTATAAATTTACAAGAAAAACTTATGGATACGGCAATAATTAAGATGTTGCTAGACATACTACACGCTATACTTTGTGTAGTATTCCAGTTAAGATTCCTTCAAATTTGCAATTTCTTTCTTCTGGTTGAGTAATAATTGGGGAATCATTGGTAATAAAAATCTAAATGAAAATATGATAAGGTTTTGATCAATTAATTCATTTCAGAAAAGATATATGATTTTGATGTTAAAGTTGTTCATCATATATTAAAAATTTAAAATTTAGTGACAATCACATGGTAATACAGTCTCCGGCGAAAGTAATGGCGGTGATAATTTTTTTAAAAACTAAAAATTTTTAATAAGCAACTATCAATAAA
>CAUDNR010004545.1:78036-90152 GCA_958430865.1 Entrophospora sp. SA101 | reverse complement strand
TTTATTGATAGTTGCTTATTAAAAATTTTTAGTTTTTAAAAAAATTATCACCGCCATTACTTTCGCCGGAGACTGTATTACCATGTGATTGTCACTAAATTTTAAATTTTTAATATATGATGAACAACTTTAACATCAAAATCATATATCTTTTCTGAAATGAATTAATTGATCAAAACCTTATCATATTTTCATTTAGATTTTTATTACCAATGATTCCCCAATTATTACTCAACCAGAAGAAAGAAATTGCAAATTTGAAGGAATCTTAACTGGAATACTACACAAAGTATAGCGTGTAGTATGTCTAGCAACATCTTAATTATTGCCGTATCCATAAGTTTTTCTTGTAAATTTATAACAGCCAGATTATAAAAATCTCACTACCAACTTCAAGTCTATTAATGGGAACTAACTTTGCATAGGAAATCACACCCAATTAATTGATACTAAAAAGATTGTAACTCATTTTAATTGATGTGATATCTAAAGGAGCTGACGATAGATAACTTACGATTTTTTCTTTGTCTCTACAACTTTATGTTTTTTTTTGTTGAATAACAGTAATAAGTCCATTAAAAAAAAAAGAACAAAGAATTTGTGGCAAAGCAAGCGAATAGTTTGTAAGAGACACGAATTCTGAAAATTTTCTTTTATTGCTCCACATAGTAATTCTTCAATTGCATCCCAAAATTACTGTTTTTTTTGTATTGCTTAAGTCTATTTAGATAACTTCGTTATCTCAAGCATTGGAAGTAATGACAAAATGACATTTTGTTTTTCATTTCATCATGAGATTTGGCTTCCAAATATTTCTAGAGCTTTAGTTAAATCATCATCATGCATATGAACTTACTAGTGCCTTTCTCCATCAAAACAATCGGAACAAATACACAATGAACGAAATCCATCTTTCGATTTAGTAAAAAAAAATCGAGACATAGTTTTGCGAGATTGAAATCTCAAGCAAGGAATCCTAATGTTTGCACAGTACATGAATGCTCAGAGCATCCATTACATTTAAAGAAGCCTTTGAATGTTTACAACATGTATAATGCAGTTTACTTTTGTCATGATTTTTTTTAGAAAGTGTCGATAACGCACATCAAGATTATCACCACGATTAACTTCTCAAATACATTTAAGCTAAACAAGAGATCTATTGAAATTCTCTCTATGACTGACTATTACATCTTTGAATCCACAATTACATGAGTATTTCAACAACATCCATATTCTCTTCTAAACCAAGATCTGGATCCCTTATCGATCAATTCATATAATAGATACTTTGCTTGAAAATGATTTCAATTAGGCTCCATACGTACATAAATTGATGGCATAACTTTTTTCCTTCGCGTTATAAATCAAAATAAATTAGATTTTCAAGATTGCTTTTGAAAATAAAAGGTTACAATCGCTGATGAACGTTTTTGGATGATGATCTACTTATACCATAAAGTCTGGAAAGATAGTGCCCCGTGTCATTGACTTTTTATGGTTTGTCACGCACAATTTCATAGAAAATTGATATTTGACATCTGGTGCTATTTTTCCAGACTTTACGGTAATTATGATTTTTTTGTAGATTAAAATTTTAATGTAATAAAATGGATTTTTAATTATCAAATAGAGGTTCTTTGGCGATTTTCTTTCACAACCTCCTAAAATCTCCTCATTTTAACTGGACTTGTCATCTTCTGTTTTTTTTTTCTAGAATAAATACTAGTGACTATTGCCAAATAATGGCGGTGATGATGGTATCAATTTTTCACAAATGGATGAATGATATGCAAAAATCTTGCAGCCGATATATATATAAAAGAATTGGTAGAGGAGGAGTGACAAATGAAGAATTCTATAATAAGTTACAAGACTTCATGAAATTCGCTGGTGGAATTAATTTAAATGATATGGAGTGTTTGATAGTGTTGGCGGTAGAAGTAGTAATAACCGTGACAAAATCGGAAAGCCACCAAGTAAATTCAGGGATCAAATTTAGTCATTTGTAATGTGATCATAATTAATATCCCATTGTTATCTTAATTCGTGATTTGTGATACAAATGCTCAAAAATTTGAAAATTAATTAGTAAATCAGTAAATTGTGGGGATATTAAAACATAAATTCAAAACATGTCAAAATCTCAACTCGCTTACTATACAATTGTGTATTTATTCTACATAATTATGACTAAAAGTAAAATATTTGCTCCTACACTTATTTCTTGTGGTCTCATTATTCCTGAATTACATTTTGGACCTTTTTCATGTAATTGGTGGTTGGAAATAATTACTGACAATGGGCAAGAATCATTTCCTATATGGGTAGGAATGTCAATAGTAACAGAATTAAATGGTCAAAATTTCACTGTACATGTTTTTAAAGGTAGTGAAGGTCAGTCAGAATATATTTGTGAGTCTGATGAAGAAAAAGATCATATAAGTAATGCTCTTAATGCATTATATCAAAAAATTTAAAAAAAAACCAAATATTCTGGAGTGAATGAATTTGGTTTAGATGATCTTTTAATATCAGAAAAACTTCTAAATGGTGTATTATAGACAAAGGGTGCTTCAACAATGGTTGATGAAGCATTAAAAGAACAGGCCACTGAGGCCAACTCAATACCAAGAGTATATTTGATCTGTGATGCATCATCTGACAATGTCTTCAAAGCTCCAGTAAAAGTGGTTCATTTGCAGGAAATCCTCCATTTTCGAAAATCGCAATGCATTATGCCTATACCTGTTTCAATTTATCGACAATAAGGAGAATATCCATTCTCCAAATGGTTTGCATAATGGAGCCAAGACAATAAAAGTCATGCCAGTGTTACCATAATCAGCTAAATTAAGATCGGGTATTTTGAGAAAGCAAGCTAAATCCAACTTCTCCATTATCTCCATCTCCTTGTTGCAAACATTCAAGGAATGTGCATATTGTAATACTCTATCATTATCGTAAAGGCCTTTGTACATCACAGATGTTTTCCCTATACCAATTGATTTTACAAATTTGATTTCTTGATAAATACGTGACATCACCCAATTAAGGCTCCGCATGAGCCAGCTCGCAAGCCAGCTTGTGAGGAGCTTTACACCCAATCAAGTGTGAATGGTTTTTCAACATTGTGTAACCAATTGCTTCGATCCCTTCAGTTGGTAAACCATCATCTGTCTCCAATTTTTCGAGTCGTGTATTTTTATGTTGAAACCTATCCTTACCAACCTGTTAATGTAAATTTTCGTGAGTACACGGAAATCTGTAAAAAGAACATAAACATATGCTCAATGTGGTTGAAGTCAAAGTAGTTTCTCGCCAAATGGTGTTTCACGCCCAACGTATGCATTTGAGAACTGTATATTGGATCACTACAATTTCACAACATTTAGGGGTTAAGAAGATGTTGATTGTTCAATTTGCACATCATAGACAACATGTTGTATATTATTAAAATTTTTAGTAATTGCAACACGCATACAAAAATACTCTTGTAGAAAATTTTCTCCCTTTTTACCTTCTTCTGGGATTTCAGGAATTGAATTCTTCCTAAACAAGACAATTTTACTCCACTCATCATATTTAGTTGTGTGTGTGGAGATGGAAATGTGAATTCTTCGCCTATCTGCAGAATAAGCTGCCATTTTTCTGTTTCAGACTAAATTGCTAAATACTTAAAGCCACCATCCTGAATCGATTCCATAGTGTTAACATCTACCTGTGCATGAATATCATAATGGTATAGATGAGCCAATGACCTTGATTTCTTAAGTTTAATGTCAAGATCTCTTCTTCGAATGTGCGTTTCATCGTAGCAAAAGCGTCGCCTAATGAATGGATGATGAATTGGGTGAAATGCCACAAGTTATGTATGCTGAATACTCCAACATTACAAATAATATACCAAAAGTATGTGGATGTAAAGGAATTTTGTAAAATTGTTGTGTGTCTCTAAAAAAGAAATATAAGAATTGAATTCAATTATTAACATGGCAAACTTCTCTCAAATGTGAGTATTTTGGCTATATGGAAAAGGAAGATCTCAATATATTTGACATTTTACTTGCCAGTTTCTTTTACGATGAAAATGTAAAATAGATGATGAGTGGAAAAATATAAAAAATGAATTAAAATTTAATTATTGAAGAAAAGTACACACAAGCTTGCTAATCCCAACGTCAAATCACAAAAGAATACTTATAAGCCTTCAAAATGTCTGTTTTCTGTTTATTGATGAGAATTTTATTGATGCAAAAATACACAAGTATGTTTTCCGATAAGAATCAATATGAGAATTAAGATTCAGCTCAATGAAAAGGATTCATTATTCGAAATCAAAAGATAGTGTGAAACCTGGTTATATATGTGAGTCAAATGATGAAGATAAATAATTTATTCAATATGACACAAAGTTATATATCATCAGAGAGAAAAGGTACTGGAACAACTCCTACTGATGTTTGGAGCAATTATCTATTTGAAAAGCTTTGATGGAAAAGAATTATTTTGGTTTACGCAATCAACTCATTATATGGGAAATTAAAGAATGTATAGACACACACACACACCTTACACCTTCTCACTGAAATTGAGACAATTAAAATGCTTGATGCGTAAAAACGGGTTTAAAATTGTAAAATTATGATAAAAACTATACTTTTAATTAAAAAAAAAAAATAAATACTGTAAAAATGTTAAAAATAAAAATTATCACATAAAATAAAGGGTTAACATAATAAAAACTAATCCTGGACTTGGAAAAAAAATAATAATACATTGTATTTTTTTAAAGAGAAAATTTCAAGGTCTTTGGAGTAATTGTTGTAATTGTTGTAATTGCAACATTATGTTATCCATTTTCGCATCCATTTTTTTTTCTAAATTTGAAATTTTTTCATTAACATCATCATCATTGAAATCATCCAATTTATTATAAATCTGCCACAAAGAACCATCTTGATGGTCAAAATCCTTTTTTTCAAGAATGTATTGAATATAAGAATTATCATTTTCGTATTTTGCATATAAACAACCTCTTCTTGATTTGGTTCTTTCTTTCCATGAATCAAGATTATTATTATTATAACAAATGTATTTCGGATCAGGTTTAGGAGGATTTAAAAAATCATCTTCTAAATCCAGAGCCTCATAGTCTGATATGAAAGTAGCTTGGAGCTTGAGTAGTTCAAGTTTACTTTGCTGTGATGTGTTTTCATACACATTACTAAATAAAATTTATTTATTTTATTAATATGAAATAATAATATTATTATTAAACTTAATAAGATATAATTATTAATTACCTCATAAAAGCTATAAACATATTTTGTATAATGCTTACAATTAACAAGCTTGCAATTAAAGATAAAATTTGAACTGCAAAATAACTGCCATAAGTATCCCTATTTATCCAGTTACCATTAATCCAAAAATATGCAGCTGGAATTGAATTAAAAAAATTTGAAAATGGATTATCAATTGATGATGTGCTATTAAAATCTGCTTTAATTGTTATATCACTATACACTGTTTGATTGGTAGTTGCATTGAATATAGAATATGTATTCACATTTGGTACTAATCCTATATCATCTGGTTTTTGTAGCAATATATACCTATAATATAATATATTATTAATATATTATTTTAAAGAGAATGTTTTAAATTATAAATATACTACTTACATTGTATGAGCAAATGCCAATATAACAATAAGCATAAATAACAAAAGTGGCCAAACAGTTACCAAAAGATTTTCAGTGATTATAATATAAATTCCTACATCTACAAAAATTTAAATTTTTTTAATAAATTTTTATATTTATAAATAATATATATATATATATATACACAATGTACCTTCAAATAATCTAAGGTATGAAAGCTTTTTAAATAAACAATTAATTAATTAGTTAATTATTAATGATAATAACAAAAATGATAAATAATAACTTTACTTACAAATTCAATCCAAAGAAATAACACTGAAAAAGATATAGCAGCAATTGTTCCTTGATCAGGTTTAACACTACCAAATGCATTTTCAATTTCAAATGATTTAACTATTATAGATGTTCCAACTATTAAGGGTACAATAATAGCAATAATATCCAATATGTTGTATTTATCAGAAAAATATTTTCTAAATCCATAGTATTTTAATTGTCTGAATTCAGTTAATAAAAGATGATATCCTGTAAAATAAAAATAACTTATAACTAAAATTAAAAAGGTTTGAAGATTACTTGAACTATTTTGATATGTTGTATAGGCCCAAATTAATATACCATAACAAACTGCATATTGTATAAACATAAAGAAAAGTAATGAAAAATATATTTTTGCAGGTTTCCAACGAAAATTTATTAAAGCCTCTATTGCTGGATTATCAAAGATTAAACCTTTTCCATCCAATCCAATCATTTGAATAAATGAACTAAGTTTTTTTTCATCATCAATATACTTATGAGGAAGTATAAAACGTCTAAGAAAAGCTAGGAAAGTTGTAACTACTTTTTTTTTCTTTTCAATCTTATTAACTGTGAAATTTGGAAGTGGTACTACACACAAGTTGAATGGTACTTTATTGTGTTTGTTTTTTCCTTCAGCTTTTTGAACAATTTTATCTTTAATTTCATTTGTTCTATTTTGATTATCTTTTCCAAAAGCTACTTTTTTAAAAGAAATTTTCTTTGCACTATTTTGTAGGGTGTTGCTTTTGGTATCTTCAAGTTTAAAATTTATTCCTATACTATTATCAGTCAATTCTTTATCCAAAAAAAGTTTAAAATTTATTCCTATGTTATTACCAGCAAAACATTCTTTGTAAAATAAATCATACACATAATTTTCTAAATGATATTGGAAAAGTAAAGGTAAAGTTGTTGAAACAGTGATCATCCATCCAATATGTTCAATAGCATTGTTGGAATAATATTCTAATAAATAGCCTATAATTAAATTATCATTTTTTTCAGTGTAATAATTGATTGCTAATACTAATGCATTATTTTGAATATTTCCATTTCCATTTCCATTTCCATTTTCATCTTCATTTTCATTTTCATTTTTATTTTTTTGCCATTGTTTAGCTCTTGGTAAATGTAAATGCAAGTGATTTGAAGTATTATAGGATGTTTTTTTAGTTGTATTTTGAATAACAATATTGTCTCCAATTTGATCTTTACCAAATAAAATATGCTTTATAAGAGAATTAACTCCACCATTAATAAGGTTTGACATAACCTCATAACGAGTATCCATAAGTTTCCATATTTCAGGTTTGTCTCTAACGAATTTCAAAATAATTTTTACAATATATTCATACATTTCTTCAAATTTACGTTGTTTTTTATAGCTTACTAATAAATCTTTTTTAAAATTAAGATACTCAAGAGCCTTACAAGCATGTCTTATAGGTGTTACATATTGATCTGGATAAGGCCATTGGATTTTTTTGCTGCTCCCATTATCTAAACCCCAAGTAACTTCCAGTTCAAATTTTCTACAACCAACTCTCAAATTCTTTATTTTTAAATGTTTGTGACCATCATGATTTTCATTTTCCACATCGTTATTTTTTTTTTTTTCTTTTTCAACATGATTAAGCATCCAAATATATTCAAGAACATGAAATTCATCAGTAACTTTACGCCATATTTGAACAGTAGTTAAACCAATAAATAATTGTAATGATCGATTTTCATCAATAAAAGCAGATGTTTTTTCATAATTTTTTCTATCAACCCATTGTTCCTTATTATTTACTAGTGGTGTAATTTGATCAACATCAACCAATTTTTCCTTATTATCTACTAATAGTAAAGTTTTTGGACCACCAAGATCACCATGTTTTTCAAAAGGATCAAATATTTTATGTTTATCAGAATCATCTTCTGCACAATAATACCAATGGTTTAAATATTTATCAACTTTCTTAAAATTTTTAAATACAGTAAATGATTTTTCTTCTTTTATTCCATTATTGTCATCATCATTTTCAAATACTTTGAATTCTTTGAATTCGATATTTTTAAGAACATTTAAGACTTTGCCATCTTCTTTAACAAAAAAAATCATCCCATTTGATCTTGCAATATTCAAACAATCAATTTTTTTTGGAATAATATTGTTGTTAATTTTATATTTAAAATCTTCAGGAGAAGAATTAAAAATATCCCAAATTTTTATTGAGATTTCATGATTGGTGTCATTTTGTGTAATAATGAATAATCTTTCATCATCATGTATAAATTCTAGAAATAAAACTTCCTCTTTGTTATCCAAACTTTTTAAGGCAATAAAAAGACCTGATTCCATAGAATAAATTCTAATATCATTATTTCCACGTGTAAATGCCAGCAAAAGATTGTTTAATGAAATTGCATAAGCAGGGGTACCATATTTTTGAGTTTTTAATTCTTCACGAGTAAAAAAACTTTGTTCAGCTTCCATTGTTAACATTGAATATAATTCCATTGTTTGGATTCTGTCTTTATATTGATTAAATAGAAAATAGTTTTTATAAATACAGGAAACAAGTCTTTCCAAACAAGGTATTTGTTTAAACCAAATTTCAATATCTTTTTTGAGTTTTGGTGGAAAAAGAAATCTTTTTAATTTTAAACTTGAATAAATATTTGGTTTATCTAAATCATCAAGAGATTTATAAAATCCTTTTACATTTGTTATTAAAAGACTTGTTTTGGTTTTTTCAACTTCTGGTAAAAACCTCACTATTCCACCAATATTACTAGTTAAACAAGTTTCATTTACTTTATTTTCATCTACCTTAATCTCATAATTGCTATTGTTACTTTTATCATCATTTTTATAAATATCACTTATATCTATATAAAATATTACACTACTAGAAGGTTGTGAATGCAAAGGATAATAATGAAGTTCTTTCATATTTTGATATTCTAATTTGAGTTCTTTATATTCCTTAAGTTTATCATGTAAGTGATTAATTGGTCTATCACGATCAATCATATCATTTGGTACTACTCTTGAAATTGCTACTAAAATTGTTGGTTTACTATTAAAAGAAATCATATTTGATATAGAAAATGACCAAGTTAAAAGTTTTCTATTGTCCTTTTTTATTTGTTCTTCTTGTTCTCTATTATCCTTTTTTGTTTGTTCTTGTTTTCTATTATCCCCTTTTGTATTTCCTTTTTGTTTTATATTATCCTTTTTTATTTGTTCTTCCTGCTTGCTATTATCCTCTAAAGGTTTTACATATGGATTAAGTTCATCTAAAAACGTTAATTTTTTAACAATATCACAAATCTTTATTTTGTCTTGTCCTTTATCACTGCCACTATCATTATCATCATTATTTAATAATTCAAAATTTTCATGATGTGTAATTTTTAATCTTAAACTTTCACCCTTACTACAATCAAGCCTAGCTATATATTTTCCATCGTCACTAATTGTAATATAATATTGATCTTTTTTTTTACCACTACCACTACTGTCATTATAAGTAGTAATAATATTTTGTTTTTCAACTTCTATTATATTATCAAGATTATCAGTCATTATTATCAAAAAATTATTGATTTAATGACAATAATACGCGATTAATTTTTTTTTTAAATTATATTTTTAAAAAATTTACAAAAGAAATCAATCCTTTTTATATCAATCGAATACATTGTTGTTACGCAACTTTCCATTATAATCGAATTCAATCAAAAGTTTTTTTTTTGATTTTCAACTGGTCAAGCAAGATTGTGCTTTGATTGGAATGTAACGTTGCACCCTACATCCCCCTACAATGAATTTTAAACATTGATCACCAGTATCCTTAATGAAGGGTGTCACGTTACAATGGTTTCTAACTTTGTAATGGATTATACTATTCAAATTTTGATAGTTTCCTAACACTAAATTTTAACCGCTTTGTTTCCTTTTTGGTTTGTGACATGAAACACTACCGCGCTAAAATTTCAACACTGAATGCATGCATCTCAGCCCTGAAGTTAAAATTAGCTATACTTGGATAACAACCCCTAATATTAACAATAGTGTCGATTTGTTACATTAAATCTTGAAAAATTTCATCACCAAACTCTAGCTAGTGATTTGATTTCGTAATTCTAGCGATTCAACGATAAAAACATTCTAGCATTGTCTATTTTTTAGTGTACTATACAAAGTGCCAATATTTGACCAGCCTATGTGTGTTTCAAGCGTATTTTGATTTTTATTTCATTAATATTACGCGTAGTTAGCTCCAAAGTCAAAAACCATAAAGTTAACACACCAACTCGTGTGTATGTCCTACATACCGATATTGAAGACAATTTGAACGCGTTTTGAATTTTTTTTAATAGTTTAATTTGTGAAAATTTGTTGATAATAATTAGTTTCCACACCTCCCATGAATAAAAAATATATAAATTTAACATTTTTTCGACGGCGCTGATGTACTATAAATAACTCAATTTTTGGTTACAAATTCACGGTTTTATGGCATTGTAGCATGATAATGATAATAATAACAGATATTTACTTCAGTATAATTTATATATATAGGAACATCAAACTTGATTCTTTGCAAAATAACTTTTCTCATTATATAACCATCTCACTAACATTGATTAAAATTATCATAGCTATCATGATTGAGATACAGAATAACGGTGCACATAGAAACAAGTAAACAACAAATAAAGTGCGTGATGTTCCAAAAATTTCCTTTACTCTTTGTTATCTACTATAAACAAATGGTACTTCAACAATGGTCGATGAAGAACGGCTATCAAGTTCAACTCAATACCAAGAGTATATTTTATCTGTGATGCATCATCTGACAATGTCTTCAAAGCTCCGGCAAAAGCAGGAAATCCCTTGGAGCGAGTTCGTGTAATTATCACATTACACAAGCATCAATGTGGGAAAATCATATTTTATTTATTATTATTATTTTTTTAATGATTTATTATTATTATTTATTATTTAAGATTTACATTTTACCGCTATTTTTTATATTAATAAACATTTCCTTTCGAAAAGGGCATGGTTGTTTTCAACGTTAAAAATAATGAATCAATTTTTCGAATTGTTAACATTGACAATAATGATAATAATAAGCAGCAGGAGAGAATTTTTTTCGAAGAAAGCTTCGTCAATTCTTTCAACAAGAACGGGGGTTTTTTTTCACATTGTGAAAAAAAGACGTGGTTGTTCAATATTAAAATGATAATAATTGTTGCGTTTTTTCTTCACATTTTCAAAAAAGGCATGGTCGTTTTTTTGGTATTAGAAATTCCGAAATCGTTACATTTTTCACACTTTCAAAAAAGGCATGATCGTTAATATTAATGATACAATCAAAAAAGTCAAGGATCTTTTCAAAAAAAAAGCTTGGCTGATTTTCATTAATTAATATTAATAATAACGAATTTCTTTGTCAGTATTTTAGTAGCAGAAAAAGCTTGATTGATTTTTCTAACAATGATGGATGGATTAATTCAAAATTTTTAGTGGAGAGAAAATATTTACTTCTTCACATTTTTTGGAAAAGATGGGGGTTTTTTTTATTTACATAAATTTTATATACATGATGGCGAAATATGATATTAATATGTTTATTTATTATTTGAATTCAACCAATTAAAATTTTCAAAATTAAATTCGAAATTCGAAATTAAAAATCAACTAAATTCATAACTCGAAATCCTAAAATTAAAAAAAAAATATTGCTTTTTAAATTTTGTCAAGCAATTCATATGCGCTGATTTTGTTTGATCCCCAAAATTTGGTACGGTATGATCATAACGTTATGAATAATTTATGCTACCAAAAACCCATTGGTTTTGAGGTGGGGCCATTGGTTTGACGAGCTGTTGAACAGTAAAACAGTTTTTTTAGCAAAGCAAAATAAATTTTTTTATGGTTAATTATCATTCTACTGACCAGTTTACACATTAAAAATTCTCGTGTTTAACATCGAGACACAATAAGACATAAGGTTTGAAAAAAGACCCAAAAAACCAAATCGGCTGATATGTCTAATAAAGATATATACACTACCTGGACAAAAGTATAGGGACACCTGCAGATCATCACAAATAATTGAATAAAGTGACATGACAAAA
>CAUDNR010004545.1:62038-76455 GCA_958430865.1 Entrophospora sp. SA101 | reverse complement strand
TTTGGGTCTTTTTTCAAACCTTATGTCTTATTGTGTCTCGATGTTAAACACGAGTATTTTTAATGTGTAAACTGGTCAGTAGAATGATAATTAACCATAAAAAAATTTATTTTGCTTTGCTAAAAAAACTGTTTTACTGTTCAACAGCTCGTCAAACCAATGGCCCCACCTCAAAACCAATGGGTTTTTGGTAGCATAAATTATTCATAACGTTATGATCATACCGTACCAAATTTTGGGGATCAAACAAAATCAGCGCATATGAATTGCTTGACAAAATTTAAAAAGCAATATTTTTTTTTTAATTTTAGGATTTCGAGTTATGAATTTAGTTGATTTTTAATTTCGAATTTCGAATTTAATTTTGAAAATTTTAATTGGTTGAATTCAAATAATAAATAAACATATTAATATCATATTTCGCCATCATGTATATAAAATTTATGTAAATAAAAAAAACCCCCATCTTTTCCAAAAAATGTGAAGAAGTAAATATTTTCTCTCCACTAAAAATTTTGAATTAATCCATCCATCATTGTTAGAAAAATCAATCAAGCTTTTTCTGCTACTAAAATACTGACAAAGAAATTCGTTATTATTAATATTAATTAATGAAAATCAGCCAAGCTTTTTTTTTGAAAAGATCCTTGACTTTTTTGATTGTATCATTAATATTAACGATCATGCCTTTTTTGAAAGTGTGAAAAATGTAACGATTTCGGAATTTCTAATACCAAAAAAACGACCATGCCTTTTTTGAAAATGTGAAGAAAAAACGCAACAATTATTATCATTTTAATATTGAACAACCACGTCTTTTTTTCACAATGTGAAAAAAAACCCCCGTTCTTGTTGAAAGAATTGACGAAGCTTTCTTCGAAAAAAATTCTCTCCTGCTGCTTATTATTATCATTATTGTCAATGTTAACAATTCGAAAAATTGATTCATTATTTTTAACGTTGAAAACAACCATGCCCTTTTCGAAAGGAAATGTTTATTAATATAAAAAATAGCGGTAAAATGTAAATCTTAAATAATAAATAATAATAATAAATCATTAAAAAAATAATAATAATAAATAAAATATGATTTTCCCACATTGATGCTTGTGTAATGTGATAATTACACGAACTCGCTCCAAGGGATTTCCTGCTTTTGCCGGAGCTTTGAAGACATTGTCAGATGATGCATCACAGATAAAATATACTCTTGGTATTGAGTTGAACTTGATAGCCGTTCTTCATCGACCATTGTTGAAGTACCATTTGTTTATAGTAGATAACAAAGAGTAAAGGAAATTTTTGGAACATCACGCACTTTATTTGTTGTTTACTTGTTTCTATGTGCACCGTTATTCTGTATCTCAATCATGATAGCTATGATAATTTTAATCAATGTTAGTGAGATGGTTATATAATGAGAAAAGTTATTTTGCAAAGAATCAAGTTTGATGTTCCTATATATATAAATTATACTGAAGTAAATATCTGTTATTATTATCATTATCATGCTACAATGCCATAAAACCGTGAATTTGTAACCAAAAATTGAGTTATTTATAGTACATCAGCGCCGTCGAAAAAATGTTAAATTTATATATTTTTTATTCATGGGAGGTGTGGAAACTAATTATTATCAACAAATTTTCACAAATTAAACTATTAAAAAAAATTCAAAACGCGTTCAAATTGTCTTCAATATCGGTATGTAGGACATACACACGAGTTGGTGTGTTAACTTTATGGTTTTTGACTTTGGAGCTAACTACGCGTAATATTAATGAAATAAAAATCAAAATACGCTTGAAACACACATAGGCTGGTCAAATATTGGCACTTTGTATAGTACACTAAAAAATAGACAATGCTAGAATGTTTTTATCGTTGAATCGCTAGAATTACGAAATCAAATCACTAGCTAGAGTTTGGTGATGAAATTTTTCAAGATTTAATGTAACAAATCGACACTATTGTTAATATTAGGGGTTGTTATCCAAGTATAGCTAATTTTAACTTCAGGGCTGAGATGCATGCATTCAGTGTTGAAATTTTAGCGCGGTAGTGTTTCATGTCACAAACCAAAAAGGAAACAAAGCGGTTAAAATTTAGTGTTAGGAAACTATCAAAATTTGAACAGTAGTTAAACCAATAAATAATTGTAATGATCGATTTTCATCAATAAAAGCAGATGTTTTTTCATAATTTTTTCTATCAACCCATTGTTCCTTATTATTTACTAGTGGTGTAATTTGATCAACATCAACCAATTTTTCCTTATTATCTACTAATAGTAAAGTTTTTGGACCACCAAGATCACCATGTTTTTCAAAAGGATCAAATATTTTATGTTTATCAGAATCATCTTCTGCACAATAATACCAATGGTTTAAATATTTATCAACTTTCTTAAAATTTTTAAATACAGTAAATGATTTTTCTTCTTTTATTCCATTATTGTCATCATCATTTTCAAATACTTTGAATTCTTTGAATTCGATATTTTTAAGAACATTTAAGACTTTGCCATCTTCTTTAACAAAAAAAATCATCCCATTTGATCTTGCAATATTCAAACAATCAATTTTTTTTGGAATAATATTGTTGTTAATTTTATATTTAAAATCTTCAGGAGAAGAATTAAAAATATCCCAAATTTTTATTGAGATTTCATGATTGGTGTCATTTTGTGTAATAATGAATAATCTTTCATCATCATGTATAAATTCTAGAAATAAAACTTCCTCTTTGTTATCCAAACTTTTTAAGGCAATAAAAAGACCTGATTCCATAGAATAAATTCTAATATCATTATTTCCACGTGTAAATGCCAGCAAAAGATTGTTTAATGAAATTGCATAAGCAGGGGTACCATATTTTTGAGTTTTTAATTCTTCACGAGTAAAAAAACTTTGTTCAGCTTCCATTGTTAACATTGAATATAATTCCATTGTTTGGATTCTGTCTTTATATTGATTAAATAGAAAATAGTTTTTATAAATACAGGAAACAAGTCTTTCCAAACAAGGTATTTGTTTAAACCAAATTTCAATATCTTTTTTGAGTTTTGGTGGAAAAAGAAATCTTTTTAATTTTAAACTTGAATAAATATTTGGTTTATCTAAATCATCAAGAGATTTATAAAATCCTTTTACATTTGTTATTAAAAGACTTGTTTTGGTTTTTTCAACTTCTGGTAAAAACCTCACTATTCCACCAATATTACTAGTTAAACAAGTTTCATTTACTTTATTTTCATCTACCTTAATCTCATAATTGCTATTGTTACTTTTATCATCATTTTTATAAATATCACTTATATCTATATAAAATATTACACTACTAGAAGGTTGTGAATGCAAAGGATAATAATGAAGTTCTTTCATATTTTGATATTCTAATTTGAGTTCTTTATATTCCTTAAGTTTATCATGTAAGTGATTAATTGGTCTATCACGATCAATCATATCATTTGGTACTACTCTTGAAATTGCCACTAAAATTGTTGGTTTACTATTAAAAGAAATCGTATTTGATATAGAAAATGACCAAATTAAAAGTTTTCTATTGTCCTTTTTTATTTGTTCTTCCTGATTGCTATTATCCTTTTTTGTTTGTTCTTGTTTTCTATTATCTTCTTGTGGATATTTTGCCTCTGAAGGTTTTACATATGGATTAAGTTCATCTAAGAATGTTAATTTTTTAACAATATTACAAATCTTTACTTTGTCTTTGTCAATGTCACTATCATTATCATCATTATTTAATAATTCAAAATTTTTGTGATGTGTAATTTTTAATCTTAAACTTTCATCCTTATTACAATCAAGTCTAGCTATATATTCTCCATCATTGCTAATTGCAATATAATATTGATCTTTTTTTTTACCACTACCACTACTTTCATTATAAGTAGTAATAATATTTTGTTTTTCAACTTCTATTATATTATCAAGATTATCAGTCATTATTATCAAAAAATTATTGATTTAATGATATTAAAAAAATTTATGAAAGACGATCGTTTTTATATCAATCAAATATATTGTTACGCAGGCCTCCATTATAATCGAATTCAATGAAAACGCTTTTTTTTTGGATTGATTGTATAATTATTATAATCATTACAAATTTAGAAACTATTAAAGGCCATTTTGTTTCCTTTTGAGGGATTGTGCATGGAACACCGCGCTGAAATTTCAACACTGAATGCATGCATCTCAGCCTTGAAGTTAAAATGTAGTTTTACTTTGGTAACAACTTTTAATAATAGTTACATTGAATCTTGAAAATTGAAAAGTAACAATTGCAATATTTAAAGAAAAATTTCATCATCAAAAAAAAAAAAAACATCATCATCAAACTCTAGCTAGTGATTTGATTCATTGTGATTCAACAATAAAAGCATTTTAGCATTGTTTATTTGTTTTCTTTGTACCTAAACCTGTCTTATCTATTATGTAAAAATACCAATATTGACCAGTCTGTGTGTTTCAAATTCAGACTATAAAGCCAGCTCAAGCACATATTACGCGTAGTTAATTTCAAAGTCAAAAACACAACTCGTGTGTTTGCAAAAGTTACTCTACATACAATTATTGAAGATAATTCGAACGCGGTTCGATTTTTTTTATATATATAAAATATAATAGTTTTAATTTGTTTCATTTTTAATTAGTTTATAATAGAAAAAAAAATATAAATTTAACATTTTTTTGACGGCGCTGATATATACCAACTAAATCAACTTTTTGTTACAAATTCACAATTTTATGTTACTTTGTTGTTTTAATTATAGCTTTTGAATTGTAGCATAATAATAATAATAACAACAACGGATGAAGGTTTACGGTTTATGTCAGTACAATTTACAAGCTTGGTTCTTTGAAATATAACCTTTCTCATTATACAACCCAATTAACATTGATTAAAGTTATCATAGTTATGGTGATTGAGAAACAAACTAACAGTGCACATAAACAACAAATAAAGTGCATGTTTTTCCCAAAAATCTTTGATTTCTGCTCCCTCTGTTATTTATTATCCCTTAAAATGTAGCACAAATTTTGTTTGTGATGAAATTAAAGACAAAAGTCACTCATTATCTAATCCAATATTTATATTATTTCACTTTTTTGCGCGTTATTATAATTCATATTATGTAATTTTATTTACGTAATTTATTAACGTAAGAAAAAAACGAAACTATATAATGATAAATAAATGGAATTTAGTTTACAAAAAAGGATTTTACTGTTTTACAATTTACAAAATTGAAAGCGAGAAGTACTTAATTAATTAATTAATATTTAGTATTAATATTTAATATTAAGCAGCTTAAAACAATGTTTTTTATAAACATAATTTTTTGGGAAGCATGGAATTAAAAAAAAAAAGGCGGATGTTTGTGCTGGCAAATTTACTATTACTATTATTATTATATATTATCACTAAAAAAAAAATGTACAAATTAATTATCATATGATAAATTTTTTTTTTTTTCACATAAATTGAAATTTTACATTTATTGGTGAATCCATATATATCATCAATTGAACAATCATTTTCAAATAAATAATGATCCCATATGACTAATAATTAGCATGGCGGAAATTTGAAATGATACACTAATTTTTTATATTGTGCAACGTAACTTTACAATACACGGCAAACATTCTGGCAATAAAAAGTAAGTGATAAACTGGATTTGAATTGGATCTGAACTTTGATCTCCAATTTAGAGAGGTAACAACTATATACTGGTGAAGTTTTAGGAGAGATGGGTTTTGTATAATAACAACAAATTTCCAATAATTTTAAACAGTTAATGAATCCACATTACATATCAATTGAGAAGTATATAAAGTTTTTAAAAAACAAATATTGAAAAGATTATTAAATTTTTGTTTGTGTTAAATAAATAAAAAAATGTGCTCAATATTTATTTCAGTCGTTTTTATTAAAAATGTGTCCACGAACAGTAAAACAATTGATGGTTCTGCTATTTACAGAGACATTGAAAACAATAGTTATAATGAAATTTTATTAAAGGTTACCTCGGAGGGTCGGAGCCTCCAATAGTCGAGTTTAATAAAAATTGTATTTTGCAAGTAACTGGATGAATAATCGTAGAAAATGGAACAGAATATGCATTTATATTTGTATTATAGTGTTGTAATTACTGTAACAAAATGTTAATTATAATTTTGTTATAAACAGCTGAACTTTATACAAAAAATTTTAATTGAAAAAGATTCAAATAAAACAGAACTACCAGAAGCTTCTCCGTTGATTGTTGTGTCTGCTCCCTACGTCAGAAATTCGTATAAAAAAATTGAAGATATTGATTGTTGAGTCATTCTACCTTGCAAGGAATTTTTTTAATAGTGTCACAGGAAATAAAATAACTCAAATGTACAGTTCACTCTCTCTATAACAGCCCTTTCTATAACGGCCTCCATTCTATAACGAACTGTAAATCGGAACCCAAATTTTTACTATATAAAAAACCTTACTCTATAATGGTTTTCTTAATTAATTTCCTATAGCTTATAACGGCCTGTCTCTGAAAATTCTCTCGTGTGTTTCAATTTATCTTATTTTGTTATAATTCAATTCAAATTGTTAATATATTTCAAAAAAATATATATACATTAATTCAAAATTCATCATTGTCTCTATTCTTTAACAAATAGTTGTATTTCTATTCGTAATACAAATTCGAATTATTCACTTCATTCGTTTGTATTCGATTTATTTATTTATTCAAATAATTCGAATAAACTTTCAATGTAATCAAATTGATAAATAATTTGAATAAACCTCTGATCCTTTGATCAGACTGACGGTATTTAGACCGGTTAACTGTCTAACTGGTTCCAACCTCTAATATTAATAATATTGGTGATATAAACAGATAGATAGACAAACAGATATTTACATCAACTTGATCAGAGCTATTCTATAGTTTATTTATTTTAACTTGAAATGAACTACCTTTGAATTTACTTTATGGCTTTCCGATTTTGTCATATTAACATCACTGTTATTACAATTTCTACCGCTGACACCATCAAACCCTCTATATCATTTAAATTAATTCCGCCAGTAGATTTCATGAAACTTTGTA
This sequence comes from Entrophospora sp. SA101, assembly GCA_958430865.1. NCBI lineage: Eukaryota > Fungi > Glomeromycota > Glomeromycetes > Entrophosporales > Entrophosporaceae > Entrophospora > Entrophospora sp. SA101. Next base: position 69,329 of record CAUDNR010004545.1, on the reverse strand, counting down.
ACTTGTTATAGAATTCTTTATTTGTCACCTACTCCTTTACAATTCTTCTATATCAGCTGTAGGATTTTTGCGCACCATTCATACATTTATGAAAAATTGATATAATCATCACCAACACAATTGGCAATAGTCACTAGTATTTATTCTAGAAAAAAACTGAAGATGGCGAGTCCATTGAAAATGAGGAGGTTTTAGAAGGTTGTGAAGAAAAATCGCTAAAGAACCTATATTTGATTAAAAATCCATTTTATTACATTAAAATTTCTATACAAAAAAAACTATACAGTCAAACCTTGTCACAGCGAATGAACGGGATACATAAAACATCTAATTCATCAGCAATTGTAATCTTGAAAATTTAATTGATTTTGATTTATAACGTGAAGGAAAAAAGAAGTTATACCATGAATCATGTATGACAAGAGATCATTTATGAATTTGGCACGATGATATTAAAGGAATAATCTTGATATCAAATTTCTGGTTGATTTAGATGAATTATTAGAAGAGAATACAGATGTTGAATACTCACCATGTGTAATTCTGGATTCAAAGAGTCATAGAGGGAATTTCAATAGACATCTTGCCTAACTTAAAGACGGCATTTTATGTGTTATTGACACTTTCTCTGTGACTAAAAATGTAATGGATGCTCTGAGCATTCATAGGCTGTGCGAAACATTAGGATTCCTTGCTTGGGATTTCAATCTTGCAAAAAAAATTTTCACTAAATCAACAAATGAATTTCGTACATTGTGTATTTGTTCTGATTGTTTTGAGGGGAAAGACGCTAGTAAGTTTACTTGCATGACAACGACTTAACTAAAACTCTAGAAATATTTGGAGGCTAAATCTCATGATGAAATGAAAATCAATATTGCGTTTTGTCATTGCTCCAATACTTAGATAATGAGATTATCTAAACAATACAAAAAAAGGCAGTAATTGAAGAAACACTATGGTGATCATGTAGAAAATTTGCAATTATCCGCCTGCCTTGCCACAAATTCTTTGTTCTTTTTTTTTTACTTTTATTCAAAAAAAATAATCATGAAGTTGCAGAGACAAAGAAAAAAATCATAAGTTACTGTCAGCTCCTTTAGATACTACACCAATTAAACGAATTACAATATTTTTAGTATCAATTGTTTTGGGAGCAACTATGATTCAGTAAATGGGATTTCCTATGCCTGGGATCATGAAATTCAAATGCCGATCCCATGAATAGACTTGAGGTTTTTATAACCTAGCTTCTATAGATTTATAAGCAAAAACTTGCAGATACAGCAATAATTAAGATGCTGCCAGAAATACTATACGCTATTACTATACTTTGTGTTATATTCCAGTTTAAAATTCCTTCAAATTTGCAATTTACTCTTTCAACTTTCTTTTCTGAGTCATCTGATCAAGTAATAATTGGGGAATCATCGATAACAAAAATCTAAATGAAAATATGACCAGATTTTGATCAATTAATTCATTTCAGAAAAGATATATGATTTTGATGTTAAGTTGTTTGTCATAAATTTAAAATTTAAAATTTAGTGAAATCACATGGTAGCATTTAGCAAATTCATCACTTTGAAAATTTCTTATGTGACATAAAGTAATGTAAAGTATTAGAATACCCCATATATTAATATGAACCTACACTATAATAATTGACAATTTAAAATGCTTATGTGTAAAAACGTTTATAGAATTGTAAAAATTATAAAATAAAGGGTTAACATAATAAAAACTAATCCTGGATTTGAAAAAAAAAAATAATACATTGTATTTTTTAAAGAGAAAATTTCAAGGTTTTGTGAGTAACGATATTATTTTATCCATTTTTTTTTCTAAATTTGAAATTTTTTTATTAACATCATTATTATTGGCATTCATTTTTTTTTCTAAATTTGAAATTTTTTCATTAACACCATCATCATTGAAATCATCCAGTTCCTTATGAAACTGCCACAAAGAATCAGCTTGATGGTCAAAATCCTTTTTTTCAAGAATGTATTGAATATAAGAATTTTCATTTTCATATTTTGTGTATAAACAACCTCTTCTTGATTTGGTTCTTTCTTTCCATGAATCAAAATTATTATTATTATAACAAATGTATTTTGGATCAGGTTTAGGAGGATTTAAAAAACCATCTTCTAAAGCCTCATAGTCTGATATGAAAGCAGCTTGGAGCTTGAGTAGTTCAAGTTTACTTTCTTGTGATGTTTTTTCATACACATTACTAAGTAAAATTTATTTATTTACATTAATATGGAAATAATATTATTATTATAGTTAAAGCAATAAAATATAATTATTAATCACCTCATAAAAGCTATAAACATATTTTGTATAATGCTTACAATTAACAAGCTTGCAATTAAAGATAAAATTTGAACCATAAAATAACTGCCATAAGTATCCCTATTTATCCAGTTACCATTAATCCAAAAATATGCAGCTGGAATTGAACTCCAAAAGTTTGAAAATGGATTATCAATTGATGATGTACTGTCAAAATCTGCTCTAATTGTTATATCATTATATAATGTTTGATCATTAGCTGTATTGATTATAGAATATGTATTCACATTTGGTACTAATCCTATATCATTTGGATTTTGTAACAATATATACCTATAATATAATATAATATTATTATATTATTTTAAAGAGAATGTTTTAAAATACAAATATACTACTTACATTGTATGAGCAAATGCCAATATAACAATAAGCATAAATAACAAAAATGGCCAAACAGTTCCCAAAAGCTTTTCTGTGATTATAATATAAATTCCTACACCTACAAAAATTTAAATTTTTAATATATTTTTATATTTATAAAATAATACACAAATGTACCTTCAAATAATCTAAGGTATGAAAGCTTTTTAAATAAATAAATAAATAAATAATTAATTATCAATAATAATAACAAAAATGATAAACAATAGCTTTACTTACAAATTCAATCCAAAGAATTAACATTGAAATAGATATAGCAGCAATTGTTCCTTGATCAGGTTTAGCACTACCAAATGCATCTTCAATTTCAAATGATTTAACTATTATAGTTGTTTCAACTATTAAGGGTACAATAATAGCAATAATATCCAATATGTTGTATTTATTAGAAAAATATTTTCTAAATTTATAATATTTTAATTGTGCGAATTCAATTGACAAAAGATGATATCCTGTAAAATAAAAATAACCCATAACTAAAATTAAAAAGTTTCGAAGATTATTTGAACTATTTTGATATGTTGTATAGGCCCAAATTAATATAACATAACAAGCTGCATATTGTATAAATGTTAAGGAATGTAGTAATAAATATATTTTTGCAGGTTTCCAACGAAAATTTATTAAAGCCTCTATTGCTGGATTATCAAAGATTAAACCTTTTCTATCCAATCCAATCATTTGAATAAATGAACTAAGTTTTTCTTCATCATCAATATACCTATGAGGAAGTATAAGGCGTCTAAGACAAGTTATAACAACATTTTTTTGAACATTTTTCTTTTCAATCTTATTAACTGTGAAATTTGGAAGTGGTACTACACACAAGTTGAATGGTACTGTATTGTGTTTGTTTTTTCCTTCAGCTTTTTGAGCAGTTTTCTCTTTAGTCTCATTTGCTCTATTTTGATTATCTTTTCCAAAAGCTATTTTTTTAAAAGGAATTTTCTTTACACTATTTTGCAGGAGGTTGCTTTCAGTATCTTCTTTAAGCTTAAAATTTATTCCTATGCTATTATCAGTCAATTCTTTATCTAAAAAAAGTTTAAAATTTGTTCCTATGTTATTATCAGTAAAACATTCTTTGTAAAATAAATCATACACATAATCTTCTAAATGAGATTGGAAAAGTAAAGGTAAAGTTGTTGAAACAGTGATCATCCATCCAATATGTTCAATAGCATTGTTGGAATAATATTCTAATAAATAGCCTACAATTAATTTGTCTTTTTTATCAGTGTAATATTTGATTGCTAATACTAATGCACTATTTTGAATATTTTCATTTCCATTTTCATTTCGATTTCGATTTCCATTTTCATTTTCATTTTCATTTTCATTTCCATTTTCATTTTTATTTTTTTGCCATTGTTTAGCTCTTGGTAAATGTAAATGCAAGTGATTAGAAGTATTATAGGATGTTTTTTTGGTTGTATTTTGAATAATACTATTGTCTCCAATTTGATCTTTACCAAATAAAATATACTTTATAAGAGAATTAACTCCACCATTGATAAGGTTTGACATAACCTCATAACGAGTATCCATAAGTTTCCATATTTCAGGTTTGTCTCTAATGAATTTCAAAATAATTTTTACAATATATTCATACATTTCTTCAAATCCACGTTGTTTTTTATAGCTTACTAATAAATCTTTTTTAAAATTAAGATACTCAAGAGCCTTACAAGCATGTCTTATAGGTGTTACATATTGATCTGGATAAGGCCATTGGATTTTTTTGCTGATCTCATCATCACCCCAAGTAACTTCCAGTTCAAATTTTCTACAACCAACTCTCAAATTCTTTATTTTTAAATGTTCATTACCATCATGATTTTCATTTTCCACATCATTGTCATTTTTATTTTTTTCTTTTTCAACATGTTTAAGCATCCAAATATATTCAAGAATTGGAGATTCATCATCAACTTTACGCCATATTTGAACAGTAGTTAAACCAATAATTAATTGTAATAATTGATTTTCATCAATAAAAGCAGATATTTTTTCATAATTTTTTATACCAACCCATTGTTCCTTATTATTTACTATTGGTTTAATTTTATGAACATCAACCCATTTTTCCTCATTATCTACTAACAGTGAAATTTTTGAATTGCCAACATCATCATGTTTTTTGAAAGGGTCAAATATTTTATGCTTATCAGCATCATTGTCTTCACAGCAATACCAATGGTTTAAATATTTGTCAACTTTCTTAAAATCTTTAAATACAGTAAATGATTTTTCTTCTTTTATTCCATCATTATCATCATCATTTTCAAATACTTTGAATTCAAAGAATTCAATATTTTTAAGAACATTTAAGACTTTGCCATCTTCTTTAACAAAAAAAATCATCCCATTTGATCTTGCAATATTCAAACAATCAATTTTTTTTGGAATGATATTGTTGTTAATTTTATATTTAATATTAAAATCTTCAGGAGAAGAATTAAAAATATCCCAAATTTTTATAGAGATTTTAAAATTAGTGTCATTTCGTGTAACAATGAATAATCTTTCATCATCATGTATAAATTCTAGAAATAAAACTTCATCTTTGTTATCCAAACTTTTTAAAGCAATAAAAAGACCTGATTCCATAGAATAAATTCTAATATCATTATTTCCACGTGTAAATGCTAGTAAAAGATTATTCAATGAAATTGCATAAGTAGGAATGCCATATTTTCGAGTTTTTAATTCTTCACGAGTAAAAAAACTTTGTTCTGCTTCCATTGTTAACATTGAATACAATTCCATTGTTTGGATTCTGTCTTTATATTGATTAAATAGAAAATAGTTTTTATAAATACATGAAACAAGTTTTTTCAAACAAGGTATTTGATTATACCTAACTTCAATATCTCTTTTGAGTTTTGGTGGAAAAAGAAATTTTTTTAAATTTAAACTTGAATGAATATTTGGTTTATCTAAATTATCAAGAGATTTATAAAATCCTTTTACATTAGTTATTAAAAAACTTGTTTTGTTTTTTTCAACTTCTGGTAAAAACCTCACTATTCCACCAATATTACTAGTTAAACAAGTTTCATTTACTTCATTTACTTTATTTTCATCAATATTAATCTCATGATTGTTATTGTTGCTTTTATCATCATCTTTATAAATATCACTTATATCTATATAAAACATTACAGTACTAGAAGGATGTGAATGCAAAGGATAATAATGAAGTTCTTTCATATTTTGATATTTTAATTTGAGTTCATTATATTCCTTGAGTTTATCAATTAAGTGATTAATTGGTCTATCACAATTAATCATATCATTTGGTACTACTCTTGAAATTGCTACTAAAATTGTTGGTTTATTATTAAAAAAAAACCTATTTGATATAGAAAATGACCAAATTAAAAGTTTTCTATTGTCCTCTTTTATTTGTTCTTCTTGTTTTTTATTACCCCTTTTTGTTTCTTCTTTTTGTGGATCTTTTACCTCTGAAGGTTTTACATATGGATTAAGTTCATCTAAGAATGTTAATTTTTTAACAATATTACAAATCTTTACATTGTCTTGTCCTTTTTCAATGTCACTATCATTATTTAACAATTCAAAATTTTTGTGATGTGTAATTTTTAATCTTAAACTTTCATCCTTACTACAATCAAGTCTAGCTATATATTCTCCATCATTGCTAATTGTAATATAATATTGATCTTTTTTTTTACCACTACCACTACTGTCATTATCTTTAATTTCTAGATTATCAGGATTATCAGCCATTATTATGAAAAATTATTGATTTAATGATAATAATATACGATTGTTTTTTTTTTTAAATTATATTTTTAAAAAATTTATGAAAGGATCATTTTTATATCAATCAAATATATTGTTACGCAGGCCTCCATTATAATCGAATTCAATGAAAACGTTTTTTTTGAACTGATTGTATAATCATTATAATCATTACAAATTTAAAAACTATTTGTAACGTGGCACCCGCATTAAGGATACCGGCGACCACTTTGTTTCCTTTTTTCGGATTGTGACATGGAACACCTCAACACTGAATTAGTGTTCCTATTCGAATATTCACATTAATTAGCATATTAGAAATTGATGTCAAATAATTTTTATATTCGAATATCCGTAAAATTTTTGAATATCGTAATAGTAACACTTTCGAAATATCGTAACACTTTCAATATCGTAACACTTTCGAAATATCGTAACACTTTCAATATCGTAACACTTTCGAAATATCGTAACACTTTCAATATCGCAACGCTTTCGAATATCGTAACACTTTCAATATCGTAACACTTTCGAATATCGTAACACTTTCGAAATATCGCAACACTTTCGAAATATCGCAACACTTTTAAAATATTGTAACACTTTCGAATATCGTAACACTTTCGAATATCGTAACACTTTCGAAATATCGCAACACTTTCGAAATATCGCAACACTTTTAAAATATTGTAACACTTTCGAATATCGTAACACTTTCGAATATCGTAACACTTTCGAAATATCGCAACACTTTCGAAATATCGCAACACTTTTAAAA